>CAUYSK010019392.1:0-62819 GCA_963575035.1 Avahi laniger | reverse complement strand
AGTAGCTGGGACTACAGGGATGCGCCACCATGCCCAGCTAATTTTTTCTATATATTTTTAGTTGTCCAATTAATTTCTTTCTAATTTTAGTAGAGATGGGATCTCACTCTTGCTCAGGCTGGTTTCGAACTCCTGAGCTCAAACGATCCGCCCGCCTCGGCCTCGCAGAGTGCTAGGATTACAGGCGTAAGCCACCGCGCCCGGCCCCCATTGGTTCTTTTTTAAAACATATGTTATTGATTTTTTCCCTTACTACAAAAGCCAAATTTGATCATAGCAGAAAATTTAGAAAATAGAGATATGTAAACATAAAGAAAGAATTCCTGTAATTCCATTACCTGAACAAACAGCACTGGTGACATTCTTGTGCATTCATTTCCAGTCTTTTCTATGCATATACGTTTTAAAAGAATAGGCTGGTACAACATCCTGTTTTACAGCATGTTTCTTTCTATGCCATTAAATATTGATCAACACCCCTACTTGTAAGAACTGTGTAATGTTCTGGAATATGGAGATACCATCATTTATTCACTGTATTGTTGAACATTTATATTGTGTTTCCGTTCTAAACATTTTTTGCTATTATCAACAATACTATTATAAACAATGTACTGAAATATTTGCACAAATTTGATTCTTTCTTTAAGACAATTCCTAAGTGAAATTTCTAAGTCAAACAGAATATACATAATTAAAACTTTTGATGGGCATTTCCAAATTGCCCCAGAAAAGGCATATCTGTGCATAGTCCCAGCAGCTGTGCAAGAGTGCTCACTTTCCTCGCCCTGCCAACACTTGGTAGTATCATTGAATTTTCCAGTTGGGTAGGAAAAGGGATTTTCAGTGTTCTCTCTGTGGTTGCTGAGGTTGAATATTTGTCATATGTTTATTGGCAATTTGTTGAGAGAGAGGAAGGAGAGAGAGAGAGAGAGAGGGAGAGAGAAAGAATTGTCTGCCTGTGTCCTGCGCCTGACTTTTCAATTGGGGTGAATTTCATAGATCCTCCCATAGATTACAGCATCCTTAACTCTTGAGCCCATCTCTTTACGAGGATCAGTCCTAAGCAAACTGTCTAGCTTGCCACTTTTCAGCTCCCATCTCACCTTCTGCTTTGTTCACACAGAAATCCAGGGTTCTGCTGTCAGGAGAAGAGCTTCTAAAAAACCTCTCTTGAGAAAGAATGAATGTAACTTCTTGTTCTCCAGCTTTCCATAAGAGTCATCGGGGCTGTGTTTTCTTGCCTTTAAAAGACAAGATACCCGCTGACCCAGTATGAGCCAGGCTGCCTGGGCTCCCAGCTCCTTAATGTGCTAAACAGCATTAGGTTTGTAGTATTTGGAGGCTGGATTCCAGAAAAAGGAATGAAAACAGGGATCTTCAAATATTCAAATGACTGCATTGATAAACAAACGGTTAAATTTCTTGGCTTTTCACCTGGAATATACCAACTCGGTATTTGGCTGCCACTGGAGGTCTCTGATGATAAAAATGGGGAAGATAATTATTTCTTCATTCATGCAGTTTGATAGGTGATATATTTTGAAACATGGGGTGTGGGCAATAATAGAAGAAGAAGGAGGAAAAGGGAACATTGTCAGTGGATATATGCCACCTACCCTGCACCTCCAACGGAGGGCCGACAGCTAGGGAGCCTTGACCCACTCGCCCCAGCCCCAAGGCCAACACCCAGAGTTCTGGCTGATGGTCAGCTGGAATCTTCTTTCATTCTCGCTCTTCAGAGAAGGCAGGTGTTCCTAGGCTGACCGAGTGACCCTTTGACTGAAGTGATCAGTAGACGGTTGTGCATGTGGAGGGGACTGGACCTTGATCAGGTTTCTAGGTGGTTCCTCTAAAAGTGATCTAGCATATCATGCTTCAAGGCACAGGCATGAGGGAGCCTGCCCTACTTGTGGTGCAGGCTGGGGACTGTCACTCTGGACAAGAGCATCACCCTGTCGCATGGCACAGTGCCTGGCGTTCACAGGAGATGATGGCTTCCTCTCTGGACTCCTCTCTAAATGCACTTCCTGGGGAAGTGCCCGACATACTCCTTACTCCTCAAGGGAATGGTCCCTTTGGGCTGCCCTCTCCTCATGGAGTCTCCTGGGTAGAAGGCAGAGATCAGGAAAAACAGAGACGGGAGGTTCCCAAGGAAGGAGGGTCACAATTTTGTGCATGGAAGATCCTAGAACCAAGTTCAACTTCTCATTTATTCTCAATTGTTTGGTAAAGTCACTGCATTTAGCACCTTAAGGAAACCAGGCAGCAAGACCAAACAAATGGCTTTGCCTTTTGGTTTTCTCTGTGTCTGATCTCCAGGCCTTGGGAATCTATTCCTGGGGCTTGAAAAGGCAGGTTTTTGAGCCCCCTCAATCCATTGGGGGTCCCCAAACTCTGGTCACTCACATTCCACCTTCAAGTGGATTTTTTGCCTGATCCAAGTACCTCTTGCATTATTAATTACTTACTCTTCTTTAAGTCACTTGTCACAACCTATACTAACTTGTAAATTTATTTTAACAAGAAAGTTGATATCGCTATTGTAAAGAAAAACTGTTACCATTTGCTGTAAAGTCAGGTGTACACTAGTGTGTATTAAAATAAACGCACATTAGATAATGCTTGTGTACCATGGCTAGTATCTCATGCATGACCAGTGGTGGGTACACTGCACCCTGGTAAATAGTACCTCACCTGATGGGAGAGGAAGAGGAGAGAGCCGGCGGGGGGGGGAGGGAAGGAGGGCTGGCAATGATGTTTGGATTCTTCTGTCAAGTCCTTGCTTCTCTTCATTTTTGCAACACCTCTGGAGGTAGGGCTGGGGTGCAGAAGGGCAGGCACATGTTATTAATAATTACAGAGATGAATAAACGGTGATCTGTCCAAGGTCAGATGCCAATCACTGATGGAGCCAGGACTAGAACTTGGGTCTGCTTATTCTTTGTTCAGTTGCTTCGTGCCTTCTTGGCATGAGCAAGGGCAATTAGCCTGGCACCTAAGAGGTAGAGACAGTGATTGTGAGGGTCAGTTGAGCCGAAGGATTCCTGCTGTCATGAGAATCCCTTCCACAGCCCCTGCATCAGTTGTTTCTCTAGCCTTATTTGAACCAAGCTTTTCTTGAGTGGAAGACATTTCGCTACCTCCCAGCTCAACCCATCTGCTGTAAGCAGCACCGGCTGTTGGAAAGCTCTGCCTGCAATTAAGCCCCGTACGGTCTCCCTGAGGCTTCTGCAGGTCTGTCCTGGTCTTCTCTGAAACCACACAATGTCTGTCTATGTGTCAGCCTTCCACTGCTGGAAGACAGGCTCCTGTCCTCTCAGGAGCATGTCCCCAAGGTCCCTTGGCTTCTCTCTCCTTCAGTGGTCCTTTCCCAAGAATGTCCCTTCTAGGCCAGGACCCCATGTTCCAGTGAGGGCTCATCAGCATGGAGGGAGGGGGCACCCTGACTCCATTGCTCTGCTTTATTTTCACTGTGGTAAAATACACATGTCATAAAACGTATCGTCTTCACTGTTTTTACATGTACGGTTCATGGCATTAAGTATGTTCACATTGCTGTGCAACTGTCACCACCAGCCATCTCCAGAACTTTTTTGTCTTCTCTAACTGAAACTCAGTGCTAACTCCCCATTCCCCTCACTCTAGCCCCTGGTAGCCTCTATTTTACTTTCTGTCTTTGCGAATTTGGCTACTATAGGAGCCTCACACAGGCTGAAAATCCTTTATCCAAAATGCTTGGGACCGGAAGTGTTTTGAATTTCAGATTTTTTTTTTTGATTTTGGAATATTTGCATATATATAATCAGATTATCTTGTGGATGGAATCCAAGTCTAAACACAAAATTCATTTGTTTTATATACACCTTATACACATAGCCTGCAGATAATTTTATACAATATTTTTGACAATTTTGTGCAAGAAACAAAGTTTTGACCGCGTTTTGACTGTGACCTGTCACATGAAGTCAGGTGTGGAATTTTCCACTTGTGGTGTTGTGTTGGTGCTCAAAAGTTTCAGATTTTGGAGCATTTTGGATTTTGTATTTTTGGATTAGGAATGCTCAGTCTGTACAAGTGAAATCATACAATATGTGTCTTTTCGTGTCTGGCTTATTTCACTTAGCACGATGTCTTCCAGGTTCATCCATGTTGTAGCATGTGTCAAAATTCCCTCCCTTTTTAAGGCTGAATAATATTCCATTGTATGTCTACACCATAACTTGTTTACCTATTCTGTTGATGGACATTTGAGTTGTTTTCACCTCTTGGCTGTTAGGAATAACACTGCTATGAACATGGAGGTACAAATATTTATTTGAGTGTCTTCTGTCAATTCTTTTGGGCATATACACACAAAAGTAGAATGGCTGGGTTATATGGTAATTATAATATACTTAACTTCTGAGTAACCACCATCCTATTTTCCACAGTGGTTGCACCATTCTACATTCCCACCAGCAATGCACAAGAGTTCTAATTTCTCCACATCCTGACTAACGCTTGTTCATATCTGTTTTGTTTTGTTTTTGATAGTAGTCATCCTAATGGGTGTGCAGTGGTATCTCATTATAGTTTTGACTTGTATTTCCCTAACGATTAGTGATGTTGAGCATCTCGTCATGTGCTTATTGGTCATTTGTGTATCTTCTTTGGAGAAATGTTCATTCAGGCTCTTCGCCCATTTTTAAATCAGATTGTTTGGGTTCTTTGTGTTGAGTTGTGGGGGGTCCTTTATATATTCTAGATATTAATCTCTTTTGGATATATGATCCCATTCTATAAGTTGATTTTTCATTCTGTTCATAGTGCCCATTGATGCACAAAAGTTTTTGATGTTTATGAAGTCCAATTCACCTATTTTTCCTTTTGTTGCCTATGCTTTCAGTGTCATATCCAAGAAATCATTGCCAAATTCAATGTCATGAAACTTTCCTCCATGTTTTCTTCTAAGAGTGTCTTACTTTTAGCTCCGACATTTAGGTCTTTGAATCATTTTGAGTTAAATTTTCCATATGGTATAAGATAAGGGCCCAACTTCATTCTTTTGTATGTGGATATCCAATTTCCCAGCACCATTTGTTGAAAAGACTGTTCCTTCTCTATTGAATAGTCTTTCGACCCTTGTTGAAAATTGTTTGACCACATAAACGAGGTTTATTTCTGGGCTCTCTGCTCTATTACGTTGGTCTATATGTCTGTCTTTATGCTGCTACAACATAGGTTTGATTACCATAGCTTTGTAGTAAGTTTTGAAATTAGGAAGTGTGAGACCTTCAACTTTGTTTTTCTTTTTGAAGATTGTTTTGGTTATTCAGAGGCCCTTGATATCCCACTTCTTTTAATGCATTCTAAGTGTTCATTAACTGTTTTTAACAATGACAATACACTATATTGACTTTGCAGTCAAAAAGCTTCTGTTCACTTGGAAGAAAAGAGGAAAGTGCCTTCTCCACCCCATGTCCTCAGTTCTTGCCTGGGACTGCAAGACTGCTGGACAAACTTCCTGGACTCTTCTCACTCATCCCCATGTGAATCAGCAAGTGTTGGTGTCCCAGTCTCAGCTCTCAGTGGAATGGTCCAGGCAGACATCACACTTGAACAAGAGTTTCAGGCATACACAGAGACTGCACGGGAAGTTAGCGGCCATCCCTATGCTTGTCTCCCTGTAAGAGTGGGCGTCAGGGGTCCTGGCACCTTCTGGGGTCCATGGAAGGCTGGCAGCCACTTTGCCAGCATATCTACAGTTATTATCCCTGGGAACATGGTCTTAGCTATCAAATTGCTCCAAAAGTGTAGTGAATTTTCCCTTCTGCTTTCTACCTCATGGAATCCCTTCCATGGCCGTGGATGTATGACTCCCTTCCTGGAGGTCTAGGGGAGCATTGTCCTTAGCGATGGCTGTCAGCGGTGCCCTCTTGAGCTGCTCTTAGATGCTGGGCCTGGGGATAAGGACATGGTCCCTGCCCTCAAGGTGCTCACAGTCCAGTGGAGGACACAGATTCCCATAATACAGGGTACCCACAAGGAGATTGTAGAGCACACTGTTTGCCAGGCCTCAACTCATAGAGTCCTAGGTTCAAATCTCAACTCTACCACCTCTGAGCTATGTGATTTTAGGACAAAATATTTC
Source organism: Avahi laniger (assembly GCA_963575035.1). NCBI lineage: Eukaryota > Metazoa > Chordata > Mammalia > Primates > Indriidae > Avahi > Avahi laniger. The sequence goes on along the minus strand of CAUYSK010019392.1, from coordinate 56,686 downwards.
TTGTGTCTTCATGTGCATACATTTTACAATTTATGTCTTATTTAAAACCCTAGGAGTGGGGACTATTACTATCCCACTTTGTACATGTGACAAAAGTCAAGGCAAGTGTGAGAGAACACCTCTCCCCCACCTCCTCTGTTTCTTGGTCTGGGGCTGGCGGCTCCCATTTCTCAGCCAGTTTGCTCAGATTGGGTTGGCTCCTGTGTCTAGCAGACGGTGACTCTGAGCTGTTCTCTCCAGCACTAATACATCCTGAGGAGGTTTCAAGGGACCCCCAGGAAGTGGAACTGAGGTCCGAGGGCAGGATAGGACACCCTCTCCCAACCCGCTCTGAGACTGAGGTGCGAACGCCAGACCCCCGTCAGCCCCGCAAGGACCCAGTAGGGCTGCCGCCCCCAGAGCCCCAGGGGCCTGCACCATTTGCTGCCCGAGTGGATCTTCTTGCTACCGGAGCTTCTGTGTGAAGTTGGTGAGATAGAAAACTGTGGATTTTCCATTGACAGATATGCCAGGGTCAGAGGCAATGTCAGGGCCAGCCCTGCCCCTCTCCGCCCTCTTTTGTCTTCTCCTCCCCTTTCCTCTGTGCCACCCAAACCCCACTGCATGCGAAGTCCCAGCCTCGCCAGACAGCGCCACCTGCTCCCTCCGCCTCAGGCATCCCCTTCCTTCCAAACTCCTGGAGGCGAGTCTGCGCCACACACCGCAGCGCAGTGATTCTGCATCCGGATGTGTAAGGAGGCTCATGGGCGGGGAGAAGGGCCTTTTCGACCCCCTCCCACACAGGCTCTGGCAGAATCACAGCCCAGATGAGCCTCTGTGGCTGATGGGGTAAAGCAGAAGCCCTCAGACGTGTTGAGATGGACAAGTGGCTGAGAAACACCACATCTCAGGGACTACTGTTTGCCTCTTTGGGCTCGACCTACTTAATATGTGTCTTCCTGGTGCCTGCAGAAAGCTCAGTGGCTCTGACGGTGACACCGGGGTCTCCTCCTGCCCACCTGGTAATTGCTCTTTCACCCACACCTGCCACCTTGCCCGCTGGAACTTAGGGGCTTGTGTGCACATGGGGAGGACACGGGTTTCTGTGCAGTGGGGGCGCCGTGCACAGACACACTCGCTTATGAAGATGAGCAGCATCGCATCTGGGGGAGAGAGCTCTCCCGGGGGCAGAGACGTGGGTTCTCGTCTCACTCTTCGGTCACTGTGTGACCTTGGACAAGCTGCTGTCCTGTCTGGGTCTCTGTCTCCTCATCTTACCAGGAGGGTAGACGAGATGTTCTCTGAGGTTCCTTGTGGCACTGGCTCTCTCCTGTACTCTGCTAGCTAAGCACCTCCTCATCTCTTGCCTGCCTCTAGGTGTCTCTCACCCACCCGTTTCACACTCCCCACTTCGATGTTGTCACTTTTGGTGTGACAGTCACAGGGCATGGCACCCAAGTGCAATTGACAAACATGCTGCAGAGTCACCTAGGCTGAGGATGCAGGGAACCCAGCCCTCTGTGACCCCAGGGAAGCTCAGGATACATCCCTGAGCCTGGGGAGGGGTGTAGGCAGCAGTGAGGATGGGGTGGGGGAGACATCTGAGTTAGACAAGGCCTGATAAGATGCTGTGCTCTCTCCGGGTAGATTTGGGATGACCCAGTGTTGGGTTTTCAAGGAGCTTGGGCTGAGGGACTGTCACCTGGTGGGGAGGCATTAGCAAGATCTGTTTAGGGCAGACCCGGCCTTGCCATCTCACAGCAACATGATGTTATTCCTGCCTTGTGGTCAAGTAATTGCCCACAGTGCCGTGCCAACCCACAAACCCTCCCACCTTGAAAAGAATTGCAACGAATCATGTGGCTTAAATTAATACTGAGCCCACACCGCACCGATCTGGAAAAGCTCTGCCAACTTGGCCATGAGGCAGGCCTCTGAAGCCAAGAGCTGCGTTGCAGCTGGCCTGGGGGCTGTTCACATCCCAGGGCTGTAAGAACCCAGCACAACAGCTCAGAAATGTTTCAGATTCAGGCCTTGTCAGTAGCAGAGAGGGCTCTTGCATTCTGAGGGCCCAGTCTGGAGGTGGGTCCTGCCCTACCCTGCTCCCAGCTGAGACTTGCTCCCTAGCCGTTGTTAGGGACAAGCCTTCTTCTGGGGCCATGTGATCATGTTTGGTGTATTAATAATAAATACAGCTGCAGCCAGTTTTGTCATGTGCTACAAAGCGACCAGGAGGCTGATGATTAGAGGAAAGAAAGCCCACAGGGAGAAGCAACAGCTTGGGCCAGTGGGCCAGGAACATGCAGGTGGTGGGAGGGGCACATGGCAATTTCATCTGGACTCCCAGTCTGGAGCTAATGAATTGGCTTTTTTTTTTTCTCCAACTATGCCCAATGGGATAACCAGTGCTGGAAGCTAAAAGCTGCCTAGAGCCTGGGTATGGGTAGAAGCGTGATTGTGTTTGCTCTTAGCACAATCACTGTTCCCACTTCTGGCTATTTCATCAGGTAACTGGGTTATAATTTCATTGTGGCCCACACTGGGCTGCACAGTGATTACCACGCAGCTCCAGATGTGCACCCGGTCTTGGCAAGACCACATCGGGCACGGTGCCCAGGGTGCATCTGAGGAGAGGACGGGATAAGAAAGGGATTGTGATTAACGTATCAGGGGTATGTGCAAATCATGCTGACCTGCAGCGGATTGCGGACCTGCCGGAGAACTGTGGGGTGCAGAAGCAGATGCACAATGAAAGCAGCCTGGGGTGACTGATGCAGAAAAAACCATCACGAGGGCTGCGCCAAATAAACCAGAGGCCCTGGCGTATTCCCAGATCCTACTGGATAATACCATAGAGTAATTAAATTGTAAATTTTAAAATATAGCTGTCTGGGTCAAAAAGCACATGGGACTATATACCTTGAGTTCTGTTTCTGCCTTTGCCCCTCAATAACAATGAGACCTGGTGCAGATTTAGCTCCCTTCCCAGTTTTGGTTCCTTCTTCTGTACGGTGGCTGGACTAGGGGTCTCTTGGGGTCTTTTCGGGATTAATGGAGTATTTACCTTCATAACCAAACAGGCCAAGGGCCACGAGGAGATTGACTTCTGGTGCCCTCCCTTCAACTGTGGTTACATCTCCCCCATTTCATCCACCCTGGATGTCCCGTCTCCTGTGTAGCTCCCTCCTCCATGGACCCAGTCTCTGGACCCGCCCCCCATTCTCTGTGGTCAAAACCTCGCTCTGCCACCCCACCAATTATGCAAGCGTGAGCAGACGCCTTACGCCCTGTGCCTCTATTTCCTCACCTGTAAAATGGGGATAACGTGACTCTCCCCCTCATAAGGTTAAGTGGGGAAATGAGCATAAAGGACTCAGTGCAGTGACACAGAGGAAGTGTCTAGGCAGTTATATAGTCACCGTGCCACTTGTTCCTGTGGTTAACTCCTGATGTTTCCCTTTCTTCCTCTCCCACATCCAGGCTTGCTCTGATTCTGAGATGCACAGACTCAAGATTCTGGCCTCTCAGAAAGGACTGCGGAGCCACTCAGTGCCAGGATGCCCTCTAGTAACAGGCAGGCTCATGTAGACGACTGGGACTAGGCCATGACCTTGACTGCAGCGGGAGCCTGCCCGGAGCGCCTTTCTTCCCAACGCTCCTCCTTTCCCTGACATTTCCCTTCACCCGGCTTTAAACATTATCCAGGGCTCTCTGGGCTCTGTTTGCGGGGGTGCGGCTTGGGAGCCATTGTTCCTCTGAATTCTGTGGAGGAGGCCCCAGGCCCACGGATGCAGGGGTGAGGGCTTCAGGGTGGGGGGAGCCAGGGCAGCCCTGCAGCATTCTCCTCCTCTAACTTCACAGCAGCTGCCCGCCCACCTTGTCTGCTCCCACCTAGCACTGCAGAAAGTCATCTCCGGAAGGAGTGGGAGGAAGAGAGCCGTGCTGAATGAGGCCCCAGGGAAGCACATCAGGGAATTTAAGGACCAAAAGGGACTTTACCCTCCTTCATTTTATAGAGGAGAAAACAGAAGCCCAGGGAAGTTAAGCAACTTGCTCTTGGTCACACAGCATAACTGTGGGGCAGAGCTAGAGCCCTGGCCTTGCAATGCTGGCTCCAGGCTCCTCCCTCTTTCCCGCTCTTAAGCACACTCATTCAGTGGTTCCACGGGCATTGTTTGGGAATCTTCCATGCACCAGAGCCTGTGCTCACGGTGAATACCTACAAGACCTTCTCTCTAGGAGCTTTGAGTCAAGCCAATAAATGATCACAGTGCAAGGGACACAATGTTCTAACTAGGGGATGGCCTAGGCCACCTGGAGCATGAGGAAGAGGGTACCGGGAGGGCTTCGTAGAGGAGGTTATGCTTAAGCCTAGACTTCATGGGTGAGAAGGTGTTTGCTAGGCTTCGACACAGAATGAGGACGCTTGGGGAAATGATGGGCTCTGGTGGCCCAGCGTCTGATTCACATATCTGGGAACGAGTCGTCAAACACACAGCTTCACTGTGGCTCTGGCCCCCTGGGACCACCACCAGTCACATTCTCCCTCAACGCAGAAGCCAGAACCTTTGGAGAATACATGGAATTGCATATTTGCTCCAAACTTGGTTATTTTGAATAAGTTATTTAAAACTTATATAAAACTTGTAAGAATAAGATATATAAAACTTATTTTTAAAATAAGTTTTGTTTTTTTAGGTTATAACCTTTGGTGTATTTTTTTTTCCTATTTGTGGAAACAGCACTTTCTCAGTACTGCATTTTGTACACATGAAAATCTGAATTAATGATACAGACCCTGCCTTGGCCCTGATCCAGCTGTGGGTGTCCATTTCTGCACCGGTGTGTTCCTGCTGGAACCCTCCCCTGAGTCCCAGCTGTTGGCCAGTGTGAGCGCCTGGAGAGTCAGAGAAGGGGTTCCTGCCTGCCTGGGGCTGGTGCCCACTGGGGGCCCTTGTGTCAACTTTCTCTCTTCCTCCATGCAGTCCTCAACCCTCCCTCCAGCCTCACAGCCACTCTGACCAGCTCAAGGGTTTCTGGAGCCAAAGCCAGTTCAAAGGCATAATAGACTGGCAGGAGTTTGCAGTAGTTTCTTCTGAACTACAGAGGACATGACTTATTCAAATATTGACTTTAGGTGACTTTAATCTTTAGTTTTCAATCACAGGAAAGAAACGTAACCATTATAAAAATCCAAAAGTACAAATAAACAAAAGAAGAATAATAAAGTCTTCCGTAATCCAATCACCCAAAGATGATAATAGATGAGTTTTACTTGGCACTTACTCAATGTCAGACATCATTCTCAACAAACTATCTACTTATCTATCTAATCATCTATTTATCTATCTATCTAAATATCAATTTAATTTTCATAACAACCCCACGAGGGAGGTATTATTGTTACCCCCATTTTACAGATGATTCGGGAAACTGAGACACAGAGAGGTAAAGTCATTTGTGTGTAAGTATGGAGCCAAGAGCAAACCCTGAGGCTTGAATTTAATGTCTGTGTAGGATTGACTTGGAAAGACCCCTGTTAACATTTTGGTGAATTTCCTTCCTGTTCTTTTTTTGGTACATGAATGTATCAAACAGTTATATGTTGATAAAAATAGTGTTGTATTATACTCAATTTTATAACCATGTTTTTCACTTAATACTATATTATAGCATTGAATCATCTTCTAACCATTATTTTGATTGGCTGCATAGTATTCCATGAATGGGAAAATATCATCATTTATCCAAAAAATCTCCTATTTTGAATATTTCTAGGTTGTCCAATTTTTTGTTATTATTAACAATGCTATAATAGACATCCTTACAGGTTATCAATGAGCATAATGACTTCTTTAGTATAAGCTAATTGCTATGCACAGGGCTTGAATGGTTGGTTCAAGGGGTTTGTAGAACGTTAAGGCTTTTGACACATTTCATTCACTTGCCTCCAGGAAGGCTGGTTGCTGTTCTAATTCCTCTAGAACATAACTTCCTTTCTTAGTCTCTCCTCTCTCAATCTCTCTCCCTGTCTTGCGAATAGGGTTGGAGCCTTTCTGCTCTCCCTGGAACGCCCTCCATCTCCCTCTCCTTGCAGACACACCCACTTGTCAAAATCGTAACCCCTCTGAGGTTCCTAAGCAGCCAAGATGGGCCAGTCACCTCAGTCACCTCATTTAGTGCTCACAGTAACAGACCTGTGGTTTCCCAGCACTGTGGGAAGATAAACACTAGCAGTGGAGTGGAGTCTAGCTTGGAAAGGGAAGAAATGGAGCCAGGGTTACCAAAGTGTGCAGGTGGAAGGAAGGGGTCTTCTGTAGAGCGGCAGGAGAGGGGGCAAAGGAAGGCGAGTGGCTGCAAGGCAGGTGGAACAGCTCTGCGGCTGGATGAGCTGAAGGGCGGTGGGGCTTATCTGCTCCGTGCTGCATTTCAACACCTGATAGCATCAGGCATCCGACCGTTTCCCAGGAAGATACACCGGCTGTATATTTACGTGGGGGTGATGAAAAGGTGGAGTGTTTTTTCTTGATTACTGCCCATGAGCAACTATTAATGACCAAGCCACGTTTCAATGTTGGTGCGCGACCAGGCTCAGCTGAGCTCAAATCCTCGGCTGTGGTGGCGCACGTGCTCAGTGCCAACGGAGCCACACGGACACCAGGGGTCTGGACTTAGGGCAGCGTGGGCTTGGGGGGCCGTGCTTCTGAAAGACGTTGGGGTTTGAGCTCAACCTGGCAGGGAGGGGGCAATGACAGCCAAGAGAGAGCCTTCCGATTCAGACACCCTGAGTCCAAATCTGGGCTTCACCCTTTCTAACTGCGTGAACCTGTCAAGTTTGCTTAAACTCCTGCTTCCATTGCTGGTCAGTAAATGGTGACACTAGAAGCAATAGGTCTGTTCTTGTGAACCTTAAATGAGGTGACTGAGGCGACCGGCCCATTGTAGGTGCTCAGGAACCTCAGATTTTGACAGGTGGGTGTGTCTGCAAGGAGAGGGAGATGGAGGGTGTTCCACGGAGAGCAGAAAAGCTCCAGTCCTATTCGCAAGGCAGCGAGAGAGACTGAGAGAGGAGAGACTAAGAAAGGAAGTTATGGAAGGAAAACAAAAAAGGCAGCCGGGGGTCGGTCGTCCTACTAGTGTCTTTTATGTGGTCCCAGGAGTGGGGAGTGTCTCCCGGAGGCCGTGGGAGCAAGCACGCGGTGGGAGGGTGGTTGGACGCGCTGGAGGGGGCAGGGCCTGGATTAACAGGAAGGGACAGTTAGGAGATGTGGGTGAGAGTCGATGGGCCTCCGGGCCGAAGGAAAGAACAGAAAACCTTTAGAGGGCAGCCTGGGGGCAGGGAGCACAGAGTCCACGGGCCTGGCGTGACCCAGGCCCCGGCACGTGGCATGGCCCTACCTGCGCATCCCACACCTGTGCAGGCTTGAGTAGCGAGGGGGCCTTCCCTGGCTGGGAGAGAACATTCCCCTCGTCCCGCACCCCCAGGGCAGCCTCGCTGAATTTCTCTCCCTTGCCATTTTCATCTCCTCCTACGCAGCGCCTGTGAGATCTCACTCCTGGCGTCTTTGCACTCAGCGAGCGGAAGTGAGGGGTGTCAGGGCACGAGCCACTGCGATCCACTTGTGGGGGGGGATATAAAATCATGCCCAGTCATACTCCTGCCCACCTCCCGCCACGCCCCCTCACCTGCCAAAGTAACCAAAGCCACGTTCTATTTAGGCAGGACGTGGGGTGGGTGAAAGGCAGGGGAAGGAGCTCGTTCATTCATGATTCTCTGCCTCCCAAGGGAGCCTGGCACGCGTAGGCTCCCCCAGGCGCAGGCCTGCTGGATCCCGAGGAGAGGGAGGCTTAATTGTGGGGCAGAAGCCGTCATGACTTCTGTGGTCGGGAACACGCTCCGCTGTGCACGCGGCACCAGGATTTGGGGGCCCGGCCCCCTTGTCGCTGCACCCCACTCCCAACCCCCGGCCTGCCGCGCTCTCTGGAGATGTGTGCTGTCGCTGCTGTGGGCTGACTGTTCCAGACACCGCGCAGGGGAGGCTGTGGGGGCGGCTGGCGCACCAGGCAAGCAGGCAGCTCCGGCCTGCCAGTGCCTGCCTTTTCTGGAAGCCCACGCAGCAGCTTCTGGCCGGCCTACAGGGGCCAGGTTTCCTGTTTGGAGGAAGCAGCCTTGTGCCCCTGCCACAGGGCAGAGGGAAACAGGGCACATCTGGGCATGTGTATCCACTGAGCAGGGCAAGAAGGACACTGTGGTCTTGAGGTGGGCCATCTGGCTTTAGGCTGCAGCTAACTCCACCCACTCAGGACCCCAGCTCAATTCTGCTTGGCTTCGGAAGGCACTGTGTGATTAGCTTAATCTGTATCCCTCATCGTGTATTGTCCAGATGAATGCTCAAATTCGTTTTACCTTCCTGAGCTCGTACTGACCTTTAGTAGAAAGAGGCCACTGCATGAAAGGTAGGGTTGCTGGGCTCGGATGTGCAGGTGAGGCACTGCACAAGCGTGACTATGTCAGGAGACATCTTTCACATCAGAGAAGTTGTAGTTTTGTGTATTTATTATTACAATTATCCAACAGATGGCAGTAAAGTGTCTTGAGGAAGGGATTCTTTTTTTCTAATTTGCAAAGGCCCTGTACGGGATAATGTTAGCCCTGCTGAAAGGTCAGAGAGAAATAAGTTCTAAGGAGAATTTTATAACAGATAATATGCTATGTGTGTACATCGCAGGCCAACTCTAGAGCTGGCTTGGGTGGCAATTCCCATCATCCTTAGGCCCTTTGTCTCCCCTATTTGCTCAGGAAGAGGGGTGAACTCCTTGCGAGCCCCTCCTCCAGCTGGACCTCACCTCTCCTTCCATCTCTGCTCCTCGCTGGCTCCCAGCCAGGCTGGGAGCCAAAGGCACAAGCCTGAGGTCGCAGAACTGGTGCTGCCCTCTGTCGGGAAACCCCGCCTCTGTCAAACTCAGGGGACCGCCGGGCTCAGCCCAGCCACACAGCATTGTGGGGGCAGGGAAGGCTGGCCATGCTTGTCCACAATGGGCGCAGAACATTCTCCACCCCAGCAGAGAAAGGGGACAAGCTCCCCAATCTTCAGAGCCTTGGGCCACTCAGCTAGCAGTCAGAATGTGCTGCCATTATCCTGCTGCCAGCAGCCGGCCACCCTGGACCAGGCAGCTCTGCTCCCGCTCTTGTTCCCGGCCACAGAGAGTATAGTTGCCCACGGTCCCCTACCAAGAGACAGGCAGAACAGCACCTGAGAGCACAAAACATGTCATAACTATGGCCATGGGCCAAACCTTGCCTGCCTCTTGTTTTTGTGTGAACTGCAAGCTAAGCATGGGTTTTACATATTATTGATGGTTGAAAATACATCAAAAGAAGAAGGATGGTTTATGACACGTAACAATTATTTGAAATTCAATTGTCAGTGTCCGTAAATAATGTCTTGTTGGAATGTAACCGAGTCCAAGCTTGTACCACTAAGCGCAGGACAACCAATAAGTTGAGAGACAAGATGTTGGGACAAGGAAAGCGGCTTTTATTCAGAGAGCCAGCAAAAAGGGGACATGGAGGACCAGTGCCTTAAGTTCATCTTAAGTTAGTGTGAATTTTAGCTTTCTTTTTATCTTAGAGGAAGGGGAAAGACAGGAGTTGGGTTACAAGAGGCAACTGAGGGCTGCAGACATCTGGACGTCAGCGAGGGTCTGGGGAAGTCGTAAAACTTCTTCCAGTTAACTTTGGCGGGCTCAGGTTGCAATGTTCCTGTAAATCTTTAACACGCATCGTGACTGTGTGTAAGCTTTCCTTATGTCCCCATGAGTTAGTTCCGGGAAAGGAACAGTTACCATCTTTCTTCTAGCTTACATGCAGAGCTAAGCAGAAGCTTTTAACCTAAAGGATATTACCGCAGAGGGTCAGAAGCAAAATGGAGCTAGTTGTGCTAAGCCTCCCTCCCACTGTTGCAGGAACACGGCCACACCCGTTTGTTTATGTACTATTGTCTATTGTTGCTACAACAGCACAGTTGAGTAGTTGCAACAGAGACCGAATGGCCCACAAAGCCTAAAATATTTTCTATCTGGCACTTCACAGAAAGAGTTTGCCAACCCTGGCGTGGGGCATGGGAGGCTTGCGGTGTCCTGGGAAGAGCCTTGGATTCAAAGACCAGAGACCTGGCTCTGAGCCCCTCTTGCATCATTTAGCAACTGTGTGCCCGTGGACAAGCCGCCTCTGAGCCTCGATTTCCTTATTTGTGAGTGAGAATGTCAACAGTACCTGCCCCGCCTAGAGTATGTGGCTGTTGTACGATGAAATGACATCCAGGATGTGAAAGTGGTCTGGGAACGGCAAATGCCTGCATGGATGTTCAGCACTGTTTGCCCTGGAAGGTGAATCGACCGTGTCATTCTCACAGAGGAAAGGTGGCCTTCCGCCACATGTGATCCTCTGTGAATCTTTTCTTCGTGTCATTTCTCCCTATTTCTCTGGGTGCTCTGGCCTTTGGGCAGGGTTTTTTATTGGTCCTCCATCCTCCCTCTGGCCAGCTCCCTGCGGCCAGGGCAGTGGCCCCATCTCATATGTGGGCCTTTTGCTCTCTCACAGATTGCCAATCCAAGGGGTGAATGCAAAGTGCAAAAACCCACTTGTGAGCAGCGTTGCAAGTTTGCTCCCACTGAAATGCTAGTCACAGGAAGTTGGGGGACTCTTGTATACCGTGTGGGAGGAAGGCTTGATGCACTTGCTGCTCGTTGGCCAACAGCAAGAGACTGGGCTCTGCTGTTATCAGCCTTGCTCTCTCGTCAGGATATGCACTTATTCGCAGGGCGGGGCTGGCGTTGGGCACCAGACCTTGTTTTGGAAAATAACAAATTAGAAAGTGTGGGGATCTGCTTGACGAGGGAATATAAAAAAAGGAATGTAGAAAAGTAATATGATGAACCTCATCATCCATTTATGGGACCTTTTAAAGAATGGTTTTGTAAGGTGCACGTGTCCATCCCTGCTGAAGCTCTCATCCCCGCTGCAGTGTGATTGGCGGTCACCTGTCACATGGGGATCCTATTCTGCACCCAGCCACCACATGGAGACTCAGAGCCCCATCTGCTGTAGAAAGTTCCGCAGAGGCTAGAGGACAGTCCACCCTTCTTCCAGAGTCATCTTCCTCCTGCACTCTGTCCACCTGACTTCCTGATCCTTGGATGGGGGCCCTTGTCCACCCCAGCCAGAAGGGCCTGGAAACTCCTTTCTACCTCAGCTCTGGCCTCATGATCCTGGGCCCTTGGCCTGTCTCCCAAAGTGCCCGCTTTGGCTTGATGCTCTGCTCTTCCGGACTTTCCAGGATGTGGGCGCTGTGTGTCCCCAAGGCCCTGCTTGGGCTCCTGCCTCCCAGGCCTTACTTGTACTGACCAGGGTGCCTCATCTGCCATCTGAGATGCTTCCTTGATCTCCTGGCTTCCCTCCACAGCCTGCGGGGCTGCCTTTACTGGTCAAATGTCAGGAACTGAAGATTAAAAAGGAGCCTTAGTGTTCCCACATTCTCTCACTATCGCATTCTTTCTGCAGCGTCCCTGGCAGATGGCTCTCCACCGATGTGCTTGGCGCATAGTAACTGCTTAGGTGTCTCTAGGGATGGGACACTCACTCTCCCAAGGGCATCTCATTCCTTTGTCGGATAGCCCTAGGTACTAAAAAATCTTCCTTTTGGTCAGCTAAAATCTCCTTCTTTATAATTCAACCCACTAATTCTAGTTCTACCTTCTGGAATGATTCAGAATATTGGCTACTCCTTCCAGAAATGCTTCCCAGACCCTCTCCTCCTTTCTCCTGCTGCACTGTGCCAGTTCCCCCCAGAGTCCCAGTGCCCTTCTGACAGACTGACGCACAGCGACCGCCTTCAGAGCCTCCAGCCCCCGCCCAGCCTGATGTCAACAGCCAAGGCACCCTGGGCAGTCTGCCACACGAAGCAGGGTCCTGCCTCTGCGTGAAGTGGGCCTGGACTGGAGCTGGGAAAGGTTTTGAACCAAAACGAATGTTCTCAGAGCCCTGCCAGCTGGGGAAGAAAGAACCAAGCCCGGGAGGGAGGCCCCTGGGACTTGGCAGATGACAAAAGCAGAATCAGCTGGCCATGGCCAGGGCCCTCCTGGTCCTTACACACCACATGACTCAGAGGCTTTAGGAGGGAAACCTGGAAATTTTCCTCTTTATCACCTGTCAGGTGTTACTGCCAAGTGGTCTGAGTGTGGCCCAAGTTTCAAGCCTGTAACCTCAGTGTTTCCTGGATCTGGCCTCTTCTGAAGGCGTCTGTCTCAACAGATCTTTGTGGTCAAATGAGAGCTCGTGGGAACTTAAGAGTGACTATTTCTACTAGAGTCTTCAGTTAGGACTAGGATGGGAGGATTCTTTCCTCCCCACTGATGAGTTTGACTAAGCGAGGATTGAGGAGAGACAGAGAAGGCGTCTGCTCTGGCTCGATATTCCCTCCGGGTCAAGGAGCAGCTCTCAGGGGCTGTGTGTGGGCTGTCCACGGGGGGTCTTCTGTAGGAGCTGCACTGTGTTGCCTCTGGAAGGCTGGCCCTGTACTGTCTGCAGGACTAGAGATGGGGAAGGGACAAAATTAGGTTTCTCCTCATCTTTCCAATTTCAGTGTTTTGCCCTGAGCAACTTCCCTGGGACTTTGAATTTTAGGAAATTTGATACAATTTATTTGCCAACATATTTAATGAGACCCTAATATACATACTCGGCCCTGTGCTAAAGGACACACCAGAGCACGAAGTCCTGCTCCCAGCCCTCCTGTAGGTTCGTGAGGAATTTAGAATCCTTACCTACAGGAAATGACAAGGCAGCAGATGGCAAAACTTGAAAATCATTGACCCAGATGACACAGCAGAGCTGAGGAACACAGAAGAGAAAGACCCCTGGCAGCTGGGGGAAGGGGTCAGGGCAGGTGCTAGGGAGGAGGTGAGCGGAGTTGCTGGGACTCTGGGCCTCAATTAGAATAGCTCTAGTTTTTACCCACTTCACACATTGGGCATAAGGCATCTGAGAGAAAGGATTCTGCTACGTAAAACACAGAAAGCCACTGTAGAAAGGGAAAATGAAGGGAGAGCTGTCTCAGCCCTTGGAGTTGCTGGCACCCAAAGAAAAGCTGGTTTCCTTCCCCCAACCACATGTCAACCCCTGGCCTTTGCTCCCCACCCTCAGCGGGCTCCAGCTGGGGAGACATGGGCAGGGCGCACCGTGTCCTCAAGTTCGCATTGAGCCTGGTCTTGCCTCGAGCCTGACGCTGAGGCTGAGGCTTTTGGGGGTTACAGAGAATTAATTTCTGTTCAATGAATGGAGCAAAGACACAGGAAGCAGAATCAGGCCTGTAAGCGAGGTAACCCCTAAGCATGTATCTACTGGTCACTATTGGTGGCTCTTGTCTTTGCATTGGTCATGGCCTTGACGATTTACATATAAATTTGATTTTCATCTGCAGAATTCAGTTTCCCCAGTGAATTTCTACACTGTGATGCAGTGTGGAAAATGGATCAGAAAAGTCAGAGGACATGCTGGGGGCCTAGTTGGAGATGTTTCAATAGTTCAGGGGAGATATGCTGGTGGGTTGGTTCAGGTGGCAACTTGGGCCTGGGCCGATTCACATATCCCAAGGCAATATGCTAGCAGATGAAAACAGAAGGTCCCCTCTACCTCTGATTTATTTTGTGCATCCAGTTTAGCAATGACCATTTGGAACCAATGTCAAGTGACTTGTTTCTTGCTCTGCTATTGACAGTAATGATGACAATTCATGCATTACTGGGGGAAGAGTGGATGGTTTGGTAGCTACTTTGGGGCCTCTATTCTTCTCTTTGCAAGATCCTAATGAACTAAGGCTTTCTTTGTCCTTGATCTCAGGTAACAAGTATGAAGTCAAAGTGTACACTGGTGACGTTATTGGTGCAGGGACAGACGCTGATGTCGTCATCAATATCTTTGGAGAGTATGGAGACACAGGTAATGGGTTCGAATCCTTCCTTTATAAGCCACGCCCTAGGACTTCACTGTTTCCCACAATCCTGGCTGAGGAAGGGAGCTTGAGCTCTCTTTGGGTTCCTCTGTTGAGCATCTCTCTTCTTGTGATGTGGTTTGTCATGGCCTGTCCTGGACGACAGGGTGTCCCTTTGTGTTATAAAGTTTATGTGTGTGATGTGTTTTCAGAATAAAGGATGTCCAGTTTTGAGTTGATTCAAATTGTCCTGTGTCCTAGACCACAAACACTCCCAAGCCCTACCTCTCCAGGGGACTCAGTCTCACTTTCTTTCTGTCCCTAAGCTCCATGCACATGTTGAATTATACTTTGGGATGTGGCTGGGCATGGCCTGATTCCATGCAGTGGTCTGGACAGACCTGAATGGGACTGGGGCTGGGGATAGAACTGGACTTGGCCTCACAGGGGAAGCAGGAATTGAGGGCACCTGTGTCTACAGGTGCAGGTGTTGGGAGGAAGTTCAGGTCAGAACTGAGACAGGCGGTTTTCTCCTGCTTCTGCCAATTTAGCAGGGTACCAAAGGATTCAGAAAAGCTACAGAGACATGTGAATTTTGGACACAATATATTAAAGAATTCAAAATGCATTTCTGAGCTTATAACAAAAAAAAGAGAAATCTCCAGGTGCCAGAAATGAAGAGGGAACTCAAAACCAAAGTGTTAACTATGAACTGATGTTGTGGCTCCTGCAAGAAGAGAGCTTTCATGCTCAGCCATCTAGAGGATGGGCTTTCATACCCATGCGGGGTCAGGAATGAGACCTTGGCCCTGCATGTGGCAAGAGATTTGAAATTAAAACTGCACGTAAAGCCAGGAGCCCTGAAGGTTCATAGGAACATCTTCGGTGAAAAAATAGGCCAGAAAAAAATTTGCTCATCAGTAAAGTAAACCTATCTTGGCAAGAGCTCTAGATTTAAAAAATTTTCTGAGAAACTTATACCTTAGGCCTGCACTGCATGTGGGCTGGAGGTCTGATTTTACACTGCAAGTGTGATCTGGAAACCCCTCTCCCCTAAGTACAGAAAACTGGTTCCGTGCCAGTAATACCCTTGGATATTTGGCAGAAGCATTTGCAAGACGCATGAAATTCCTACAGATAAAGCACTGAAGATGAGTTCACGTTCCAAAACTACAAAACACTCAAGTACATAATCCGTCATGACTAAGCACCAATTGACACAACAAACAGTAAGATTAAGTTCTCGAGAATTTTAAAGAATGCAGTAATTTGAGAAAGGCTATAGCTTAAGTTGTTTAAACTGATTAAGCACATAAAATATATAATTGAAGGAAAAAACAAGGCATCATGAAAAAGATAGCAAATTTAGAGGGAAAAAAGCCCAAACAGACATGCAGGAAATGAAAATATAGTTACAAAAGATAAACACTTAACGAATGGGTTAAAAAACACAATTGGAAATGGTTAAATAGAGAACTAGTGAACTATAAGATAAATTTGAGCAAAATACTCATGTGTAGCACAGAGAGATAAAGGGTTGGAAAAGGTAAATTAGAGGTCGTGAGACTTGAGGGAGAGAATGAGAAGTTCTGAGGAGCTCCAGAAACAGAGAATGTGGAGAATGGATGAGAGGGAATAAAGAGATAATGGCTGAAAGTTTTTCAGAATTGGGTGAAGATATGAATCTTCAGATTAAAGTAGCAAATTCAGTCATTGAACAGGATAAATAAAAACAAATCCACATTTAGATGCATTGTAGTGAAACTAAAAAGGCAAAGAGAAAGATCTTAGAAGGAAGCAGGTTTGTCAGATTACCTTCTGTAAAAACACTTCTATTGATAGTAAACTCCCATCAGCAACCTATAGAAGTCATAAATCTATGCAATAATATTTTCAATGTTCCAAGCAAGAATACATATCATCCTATAATCCTATACTAGTTAAGTTATCATTCCAGAGTGAGGGAAAAATTTACAAATTTCCACGCAAACAAGGAGAAATAGAGTTTACCATTCACAGATCTGTGCTCTAACAATCACTAAAGAATATACTTTAAGAAAAAGGAAATTATACACAGAAGAAAGGAGTGAGAAACAAGAAACAAAGGTGAGGAAAAAATTGATAATTATGTAAGCTGAGCAAGCACTGACTATACAAAACAATAATAATAATTACTGATATCAGGGCATGAGAAAATGTGGACCCCAAACTCTTAAAATCAATAAGGATGATAAGAGTTGAAATATAGTAAAGGTCTTGGTCCCTGCCCATCTACCCATTCCCAGAAGAGCAGAGATAATGATTAACTGTGCACTTTAATAAGTCAAATATGCATATTAACATTGTAAAAGTAATCACCATAAAATAGAAATGTATAACTTCTAAACAAATAGAAGGATTAAAAGGAAATGAAGAATCAATCCAATAGAAGGCAGGATATGAGCACAAAGAAGCAAAGAAAAAGCATGGTTAATAGCAAAAAGTAAGATAAATGTATCAATAATCACAATAAATAGAATAAACTAAAATATCATCAGTAAAAAGATAGTCTTGTATTAGATGAAGAGAAAAAAAATCCAACTTAAATACAATATATGATATAGAAAGTCTGAAAATAAATAGGATGGAGTAAAGTGTACCAGGAAAATATCAACAACAGGGAAAAATCTGTCATGGCTATATTAATGCCTATCAAATTAAGTTGAAAGGCAAAAGACTTTCTTAGAAATAAAAGTATATTAGCCAATGACAAAAGGAATAATGGCAAAAAGAATAATGTAATAATTTTAAACTTGTATAAATTTGACAACATATTCTCAAAACATATTCACATATTCTCAAAATATGTGAAGCAAAAAATTCACAAAATTCTTGGAGAAACTTGACAAATACATAATCATAGTAGATTTTAATACAATACTCTTAATAATTGATAAGCGAAATGGATAAAAATTTAGATAAATGGAGAAGATTTTAACTACACAGTTAATAAGCTTGATCTAATGGATGTACATAGATTACTGCATCCACCTTGTAAAGAATACACATTCTTATCAATCACATAACGACCACATACTAAACCACGAAGCAAGTCTTAACAAACATAAATGAATCAATAACATAGAGACAACATCTTTTGATCGTAAAGCAATACAATTAGAAGAAACTCCAACAAATTACCCCATTTAGAAATTAAAAAGTACATTTCTAAGTAATTAATCAGTTAAGGAAGAAATTATAAGGTGAATAATATGGTAGCACATGTTATGTCGTCATCATCATCATCATCATCACCACCACCACTACCACCATCTAGGGCAGAATTTTTTTGAGGAAACTGACAGAGACAGTAGCAATAGCAAGAATGCAGATCGCTGTTACCCATCACATACTTGGTCATCGTAGAAGGACATTGTGTGGCAAGACCTCAGACCTGGGAGAGGGACGTTGGCTCTTGGGCTGTGAAGTCTTTAAGCTACATCATTGGAGAAGCATTAGCCTCTTTCCTGGGGCTGGGGTCCAATAGCAATATGACATGGGAGAGTCTTGGCCTCCCGTCGTCTTCTGCCATATCAGCAGTCATGCTGGGGGGAGCACAAGGCTCTCCCCGGGCATGGCCAAGAGGCTGGGGTCCAAGCCTTGTGATTGTCACTGTAGGATGTAGCCTGCTGTCTCACTTCAGCATCCCCAAAGGATGGATTGTCTTAAGAACTTGATATAGCCAATTTCCAAGGAGACCTGTGATCATTAAGGAAATTAGAACAGCAATTAAAATTCACCCATTACATTAGACCCAGAAGATTGTTCAGGCAAAATCTACCAAATAGATTAACAGTTAAGAAACTGTTAATCTCCATTATATACAAATTGTTTCAAAAAATAAGGAAAGAGGTAATGTGCCCTGGTTAGTTTTATGATTTTTGATATCAAAATTAGGCAGATAAATTAAGAGAAAGAAATGTACACATTAATCTCATTTATGAACAAAGACCCCAAAATCCTAAATAAAATATTAACAAATCAAGTTCATAGATAAAAATATAGATAAATGATAAATAATTTCTATTCTGTAAGGTTTATTCCAGGCATTCAAGGACAATTTAACATTAGTCAACTAATTCATATAATTTGTTACAGTAACAGATTAAAGAGAACACACAGAAGTATCTTGATAGATGCAGGAAAATGAGCAGTCATGACTTTAGAAAAAACATAGAAAACTAGAAATAGAAAACTTTTTGAAAAGGATAAGGTTATTTACTAAAATGTGGACAAATCTCATGCTTAATTTTGAAAACTTGGAAGTACTCCTTTTAAAGCCAGGAACAAAAGAAATATTCTAACTAATCATTATTTCTATTCATCACAGTGTTGAAGGTCTTAGGGCCAAAAGAAAAAAAAAGGATAAAAAAAGAAATAAAAGCTATAATGCTTGAAAATGAAGAAAAAATTGTTCATTTTAATAAAAAATAATGGTTATCTATAAAACCCAGGAGAATTTACCATTAGAACCAATAAAAGAGAAAGTTTAATAAAGGTGCTGGATACAATATTAATATACAAAAATTAATAAAAACAAGCATTCCAAACATTTAAAGATATACTATTTACATTATAAATTATAAGGTAACTAAGAATAATTATAAAAATATTCTGAAAAAATGTAAATTTTTATTGAATAATATATAAGAATATGTAAATAAATGGAGAAGTATGTTCATGGATGAGAAAAGATTCAAATTCATTAAGATGTCAAAATTTCCCAGGTTGTTCCATAAATGCAATGCAATTTCAGTCAAAATCCCCAAAGACAGTACTCTACAACCTCAACTACTGTGAGAATTCCTATAGAACCATAAAGGGCTAAATACTGCTGACACAATTTTGATTAATGAAAATAATTAATAATATGGGACTATTTACTCTGCCAGAATTTAAGACATTATAGATCTCTAAAAACCAAAGCAGTGTGATATTGGTAGAAGGATAAACAAAAAAGAGGAAGGAAATAGAGTGAAGAGTCTAGAAACACATGTAGAAGTGGCGTTATAGATCAGAGGGAAAAGATGATATGTTCAATTACTGGTGTTGGAATAATTGTCTAACCATATGAGAAAAGATGAAATTAGATCCCTACATTTCACCATTTACAAAAATAAATTTCAGATGGGCTAAATACTTAAATGTAAAAAAGCAAAACTATAAACATTTTATAAGAAACTTCAGAGGAGTATCTTTTTGATCTCAATTTAGGGATGGGATTTCCTAAACAACTCATTAGAAGCATGAAAAACAAAGGAAAATATTAGTAAATTAAATTCTATTAAAACAAGAAAATGTCTGTATGATAAAAAAAAGCATAGACAAAGAAAAGAAAATATAAAAATGGAATAAAAGATAGGAATGGAAAAATTACAGAAGAGCAAGGCCTCAATGGCATGTATATGTATGTATAAATATATATGTATATATGTATATATGAGCTCAATCTCTCCAAAGAAGTGAAGGAATGCAAATTAAAACCATGACAAAATATCATTGTACACACACTGAATAAAAATTTAAAAATATATATGTTAATAATAATTGATGGGAAACCTCATACACTGCTGACGCTAATTAATGTAGTACAACCATTTTCAGAGGGCAGTTTTGCAACACCTAACAGACTGAAGGTGAGCACACCCCAGGACCCAGAAACTCTGCTTGCAGGTGTCTTCTCAGAGCAGTTCTTAGGAATGTGCAGCAGGAGAGAGGGACCAAAGACTCCATTTCGGTGCTATTTGCCATAGCAAAAAAATTAGAAACAAGCTAGTTGTCCATCAGTGGAAGAATGCATGGACAACAGTGTTTTCTTCATTCGATGACTATTATACAGCGATCAGATGAAGGAACTAAAGTTTCTAGCATCCACAGAGTAATCTTGAAAGCATAATACTCACTGAAAAAAAGCAAGTTGCGCAAGGTTGTGTCATGACGGTAGCAGGAGCAGTAGTGACCGTGCCAGCAGCAATGACACTGCCACAGTGCCTGTCATGCTCCGGGTGCTGTCCTAAGTGCTGTGTGTATTAATTCAGTCACTGTCACAGTAATCCCTGGGAGGTAGGCACGATTTTCATCCCCATTGTACAGATGAAGAACTTGAGGTAGAGAGATGTACACTACGATATCATTATGTTAAATTCTAAAACGTGCAAAAGTATATGTCTTCCTTATAGATCCACACATACGCAAACAAAAATTCATGGGTGGGATACATACCCAGTTGAGGACAATGTTTATTTTGGGAAGGAATCAAAAGGGAAGAGATGAACAGTGAGGCCTCAGGCATATCTGTCGTGTTTCATTTCCTTAAGAAATGAGACAGGTCTGAAGCAAACTGGACAAAATCTTAGTATCTATTATACCTCTTAAATCTTGAGGATGGATGCATGAATGCCCTATATTATTTTCTATTATTTCGTATATGTTTGAACTGCCACAATTTAGAAATTTTAAAAAATTTAAAGAATTAAATTTTACAAAAGAAAGAACACAGGATGGTTT
This sequence comes from Avahi laniger, assembly GCA_963575035.1. Classification (NCBI taxonomy): domain Eukaryota; kingdom Metazoa; phylum Chordata; class Mammalia; order Primates; family Indriidae; genus Avahi; species Avahi laniger. The sequence goes on along the minus strand of CAUYSK010019392.1, from coordinate 36,170 downwards.
AAGCAAAAATTTGATGCTTCGTTGGGAGTTGTTAGGGTTAATTTGACTTGTAGACACATAATAATGGAAAACTGCAGAGCAGAAGGAGCAGGTTGGAATTTGAGTCCTAATTATGTGCATGTTACCTGTGTGACTTTTGGCATGTTATTTAACTTCTCTAAGTCTCTGTTTCTTCATTTGCAAGGCTGAGTTGATAATGCCTTCTTCGTGAATTGTGGCAAAGAATAAGTGAGGGAAAAAAAAAAAAAAACTATGTTAACTAGCAGCATCTGATAATGGTAACTGTCACTGTTTTCCAGAAAAGGAGTGAGGTCTAAGGAAGTCTGTAGGCTGATGTCAAGGTCCCAGCCACAGCCCTTACACCAACTGTGATAGTTAAGTTCCAGTTCAGGACAAGCAGCTGGCATGGGAAGCCAGGGCCTCGGGTCTATGGATAGGGATACAAAGCAGTTTATTAGGATGGGGACCCCACACCAAGGGAGAAAAATCAGAAGCCCAGTGATGGGACCTGGGCACAAGCCACACACGAGGCAAACGTCTGCCTTGCCCAGAGGCTGGAGGAATGTGAAGAGTCCTTAGATCCCAGGAGGGAGCCGCCCTTGTTGACTTTGGAAGAGCATCTTTCAGTGGGTGGACCATGAAGGCTTGGAGTTGGTTCTTTCTTCTCTTCTGGTCTTTTTTGTAATTCCCTTGCATATCTGTGCACACAGGAGAGCGCAGGCTGGAAAATGAAAAGGACAACTTTGAAAAGGGAGCTGAAGACAAGTTCATGCTGGATGCCCCGGATCTGGGGCAGCTGATGAAAATCAATATTGGCCACAACAACAAGGGCAGTTCTGCAGGCTGGTTCCTGGCCAAGGTGCGTTCAGCTGCTTGTCTGTGGTCCCTGCGGCCCGGGAGGGGAAATTCTGGCTCTTCGGAGGGTTGTATCTCAGCCCCAACTTTCCCCTCTAGGTCTGTCTGCATCCATTCTCCTGCCTAAGCCAGCAGGCGAACCATATTGCCCTCCTCATGCCTCCAAGATTTCACCCATGTTATTGCCTTTCTAGAAAGCCCAGCTCTCTCATCCGAACCCAGCCAGGGCCTAATTATCCTTCAAGGTTCTGCCGTGAAGCTTTCCCTGACTCCAGCTCACCAGAACCCCTCCTCCCCAGGAAAGCTTATAACCCTGCTTGCTTACACCGTTCATTGGACCCAAATCCTGTGCTTTCTAGTGACTTATCTTAGGCTGTTGCTTTGTACCCTAAATTTCTGGATCTCAGATCCCTCACAGTTTTGCCTGTCCAGGACAATGCTAAGAATTAAGAAGAAAGCAGAAAGGCTTCTGAGCAGCTAAGACGTATCTAGCTTAATGTTTGAGAGGAAAGCTCCTGCCCCGGCTCTATCTTGCCCTGCCCTGATTTGGAAGGAAACTGCCTCAGACTCTCACTCAGAGTCTAGTGTGTATATACAATCCCTTCTAGAAAACTTGCTACCTGAAACTGTAAACCTAGAGCAGAAAATTAGAAGGAGAAAGAGGCATTATGATAGGTAGGGTTACTGAGAACAGTAACAGGGAGTCAGAGAAGATATAAAATATTAAAAATTTGCAGAAATCTGAGATCGTTTACAAAACAGGCGACCAGCCCTTTGCATATATTTCCTTTGGTTATTACAACATCAATGTAAGTTCAGCTCATCACAGAATGTTAGGAAAAGGTTAATGTGTTATATATTTTTGAAAAATGTTTTGAAAAAGATCTTACTACTTAAAACAAAAAACCCTCAGATTTATAACAATTTGACTGGAAAGAATGAGGCTGTTTGATAGTTAAGGTTTTGTTATTGCTTAACATCATTTTTCTTCTTGTGCCAGTTAGGAATGTATGTGGCTGCAAGTATCAGAAAATTAAAGTGTGATGTTAAACAACCAAAGACATTCTTTCGTCTCACAGGAAATATGGACATGGTCAGCTCAGGGCTGCTGCAGCTGCTTTCTGAGGAACCTGCTCTCTCACTGGGTCTCCAAGTGCATGTGGCTTTCATCCTCCAACTTGCTGCCTCATAACCACATGATAACTGCTAATTCTCAGACAACTTATCTGTGTTCCAGACAGGAAGAGAGAGAAAGACAAAGGGGATAAAGGCTTTGACAAAGGGCATAAAATGTTTGTTTTCTGTCAGGTCTTGTCTTATTTTGAGAGAGCCCTCCTTGGAACTTCTGGCTGTGTTTCATTAGTCAGAAATGTGTTACATGGCCACCCTCGCTGCACTGGAAACTGGGAAATAAAGCAGTTAGATTTCTGGCCTTTGTAATGGAAGTAGACCAACAAGAAGGGTATTGAGTGAGCATCCTAGAGTGTCTGCCAGTCTTTTCTCTGTAACTAGCCTGAAAGTCCTTGAGGGCACCTCGCTAGCTGTTGGACTGGGCAGTTAATCAATGGAGCAAGCAATGGCTAATGTTCCTTTGGAAAGGAAGGGCTTGACAGGTCCCAAGAGCAGCAAACCTGGTGCTGAACAGGGTACCAGGAGGCTAAGGGGAACTGCTACTTGGATTGAAGAGGAAATAGAGCAGGATTCCAGAATCCAAACAGCAAATACACAGGCAGAGGTGTGTTTCCAGGATGGTTTTCTATTCAATTTGGCAGAGGAGGGAAAGGAGCCAGGTGTATTTTATGACTTCAGCCAGGATAGGGCATGGAGCAAGTACCTTGAGGTCCAGTCCCTTCGTCCTGAAAAGGAAGATAGCATGAGTGAAAACACAAGATTTAGGAGCCACGAAGGGCCAACAGTTGCACCCTCTTGAGCTCAGGTTCCTTGGCCACATGGGTCCATTCACTCATTGTGCTCTCATGGGGGAGGCGGGTTCACGTGCCAAGACACGTTCCTTTGTTGCCTTCACACTCAAAGGGCAGCTTGACAAGGTGTGAGATCTTGTCAAAGAATTTGTGAAAAGAATTTTTCCTTTAAAACTTGGTAGATCTTATTCCATTGAAATCTGAAATTTGATATTGAGGCCAAGCAGACTTTGGTTTCTTTCCGGGTAACCTAATTTTTTTTCCTGCCAGAATGCTTGCAGGATTCTTTTCTCTTTATATTTATAATTCAAAAGTCTTGCCAGACAGCATCTAGAAATGCAGCCTATGTTAATTCATCCTCCCTCCCTCCATTTCTCCCTCTCTTTCTCCCTTTCTTCCTTCCTTCCTTTTGTGTTTGTTTTTAATTTCTCTGGAACATGGTAGGTCTTTTCTGTCTGATGGGTAGGACGTTTCTTTATTATTTATAATTAATAGGTCAGAAAAGGGATTTCCTATTATATGCTAGATTCTTGCTTGGAGGGCATTTGTTCCGGTCTTTTCCTCAGAAACACCAATTATCCAGCTATTGGATCTCCATTCCCTGTCTTTCAAAAGTCTCAGCTTCACTTTTCCTCCTGTAAACTAAAAATAAAATCCTCAGCTCCCCCACTGACTGAACAGATCCCCTCTTGGCCAAGGGGACCCCAGAGAAACCTTAAAAACTGAGTTCTCATGCATGACAGGATAGGAGGTCAGACACGCCTTGTTATACCCCCTCCTTTTGGTTTTGGACACAACTGACTTGCATTAATGTTAAAATAGTTGTCATAAACTGACAGAATGGACTCTTTGTGGCAATAAGATATCAAATTATAAACAGGACACAAATCCATGCCAGGAAAGGGTTAAGTCATGCACTTCTGCACTTAAAAGATAAACTACGTTCTAACTACCTGGGGAAGGTCTCATGATTCGTGGTTTATCTCTCATCCCTGAGTAAAAAATCTTGTTGTGACTCCTTCAAATCTTTTTTTTTTCCTTCTTCACTCCTCAGGGAATAATGAGTCCCTCAAATCTTACTGTGAGTTCCTCAAACTGTTGATATACTGATTCATACATAACCTAGTGACACTGAAAAGGACACTCATTTGTTCTGAATCGTGAAGTTTTACTGATTCTCTTATGTGTAACACATTTTAGTCTGTGTGTTGTCATCTGTAGCCAATGACTGTAACCTCTGTATTGTACCCTCCAATGAAAAAAGACATCTCTGATATGAGGAGTCCCCCTCCCTTCTCCTAAACTTTCTTATAAAAGTATTTCAACTTGTAACAGACTTGGGGGAACACGCTTAACTTTGTTGATGTTTTTTCCTGGGTCTATCCTCAGATTTGGCTTTCCATAAATCTTCATCAAATTATTTCGGTCTCAACAGCCTTAATTTTGGTCGATATTCTTTTTTTTTACCTCTGTTTTCTTTGTATTCCTTGAGAACTTATCAAATTCCCCTCATCACATCATCGATTTGCTTTTCCATGCTATAAGTTTCATTGCTTTTTCCTGTCCATGTACGTTTCAATTATGAATATGTTTATTTTAATTATTTTTTCTTCTTACAAAAGTAATCCATGTTCATTGTAATCCATGTTCATTGTAAAAAGTAGAAAATATGAATAAACAAAAAAGATAATATAAGCCACTCATAATTTCACCACCCAAACATACATAAGCAGTTAATATTTTGAAAAATACCCCTCAGTCATTTTTCTATTAATATATATATCATTTCTTAAAAATGGAGTCATAATGAACACAATGTTTTACAAACTGCTTTGTTTTCACTCTTAAACATAAAATGCATATTTTACAATATAATCTTTAATGACTATAATAGCATTTCATTGTACAGATCTACCATAACCTATTAAACCAATCTTCTTTGTTGAATGTTTCTATTTTTTCCTCCAAATTATTATACTATACAATTATACTATATAGTATATATTGTACTATTATATAATATATAAAATATGTATTATACTATACAGTTTGAATATCTCTCATTTGAAATGCTTGAGACCCAAAGTGTTTCAAATTTCAGATTTTTCTGGATTTTGGAATATTTTCATATACATAATGAGATATCTTGGAAATGGGACCCAAGTCTAAACATAAAATTTATTTATATTTCATATACTCTTTATACACATAGGCTGAAGGTAATTTTATACAATATTTTTGTGATTTTCTGCACAAAACAAAGCTTTGACTACGTTTTGACCGTGACCCATCACCTAAGGTCTGTTACGATATTTTCCACTTGTAGCCTGATGTTGGCACTCAAAAAGTTTTGGATTTTGGAGCAGTTCAGATTTTGAACTTTTGGATTAGAGATTCTCAACCTATATAATTATACTATATAATATATAGTATACTATTATACTACAGATAGTGCTATTATAAACATTCTTGTAGCTTATCTTTATTCACATCTATGATTATTTCTTATAGTAAATTCCTAGGAGTTGGTTAAAGGACATACAGAATTGTAAGAACTTTGATATATTTGCTGCTATGTAGTTTTACTTTTCTTGATGTCTTTTATTATTTACTGTGTTACCTTTTAATGTCATCTTATTACCTTCTCGTTACAGAAGGAACTACAATGAGATGAGGCAATATCTCATCTCATTGTAGTGACTTCTATCCCTAAAGATGTTTATTCCTATTTAATAAAGACTAAATCTTCTTGTATTCTATCAAGCATCCCAATTTCCTAAATTCTTTTTCTGTGTCCTATATCAGGTCATTTCCAGAATTCCGCTCTTCTGATTCTTTGGAATGTCTCTGTCTTTGATTCAAGAGTACTTTTGCATAAGGCCTTAAGTTGGTGTTTTTTCTTTATCCAACCTCAAATGAGGTAGGTCCTATCCATATTTAGTGTCTGACAATAGTCAAGGTGCACCTGGCACACAGGACATATTTATTAAATCTCTCTTCTTCTTCTTCTTCCTCCTCCTCCTTCTATTTTCATCCTTAGCCACTCCAGTTGGGTAATTATTGAATTCCCTTCTAGTATGCGGGGCCAAGTGGAGGCTCTTAGTTCAATTCTCAGATCCCAGCTGGCACTGTCCTGATACAGTTCTGCCCCGATGTGATGGTTTCTTTTCTTATTCCCACTGCCAGGTCTTTGATGCAGGTTGGTGGCGTGTCATGCAAGAGATGCGTTCCTAAAAATCTGCATAATTTGAAATTCACTTAATTTGAGACAGAATTCCCTGTGGGAATAATGTAAAGCAGAGGGCTGTCACTTTGAGCATATATGGTGACAACCATTAAAGTATATTTTTACTCTAATGCTTTTTGGTTTTTAAGGCATTGTCTCCAATATTTTACAAAGCTACCAGGCGCTTGTGTGGTCTTGTTAGCATTTTATCATCTTAAGGATGTTCTAAAGTGATTGATTTTTAAAAAAATAAATGTTATTGTGTATATTTAAGGTGTATAACATGATGTTATGGGATACATATGGATAGCAAAAGGGTTATTCTCTGCCTGCACAGTGCTCTGACTGGAGGACACGGGCCAGTTAATGATTCTGCGTTTCTTAGAGCAAGTTTTCAGTTGGGGCTTCCTGGCACATTTTGGGGGAGCCCCTCATCTTCTTGGGACATTCTAGAGGACACCCTTATCTCAGCCTCACTAACCTGGTTCACGTGGGAGTCCCCTTGGCTTCACATACGGTCAATTCCATTCGCCTCGCTGTCAGTGGCTGATGTTTTCTGACCTGATCATCAGATCCTCGGATTCTCTGTGCCTGATCTGAGGCTTACGATTCCCATTGCATGGACTCTGCTTCTTACCATCGCGGTCAGGATCCCAGCCTTCAGCGTGTGAGAAAGGTGACGATCTCATCCTGATTTGCAAGTCCCGGCTGCCAGGTCTTGTGTCCCAGTCTCACAGGGCACATTGCGCCAAGTTTCTTGCTTCAATTTTAAAATGATCTGCAGCAGTGGAGGGCGCAGTGGCTCAGACATCCAAGTAGGAGGTAACTGGCAGTCATCCCTGTGTGACTCTAGATGTTGCCTGGTTTTCCTGGACACAGTTGTGTCCTTGTGATAAGCTTTCCTTGGACCACTAAGGAGATGAGATTATGTTCTCAGAGAGCACTCAGGTGCCTGGAGAATTGGGTAGATCACCTGGTGCATCCTCAGCAACACTTATGCACATTCCTTCCCTCTCTTCTCCTTCCCAGATTGTCATTGAAGATATTGGGAACAAAAGAAAATATGACTTCCCCCTTAACCGCTGGCTGGCCTTGGATGAAGACGATGGCAAAATCCAAAGAGATATCTTAGTGGGCGGAGCTGAGACCACAGGTATATGTGAAGAAAAGGGAGGCCCAATCGGCTATTTCACTTTCCGCCTGAGGGTCAGTGTTCTCATTTGTGGACCCGGAGGCCTGCGATAAATCAGGAGCCAGCCAGGTGTGCAGGCAGCATTGCTCCTGCCCCTGAAAATTATCTGTTCTTCTGGGCTGCAGCTGGGGGCTCTGTTGATGCCAGGGGATCTGGGGCAATGCCACAGAACAGACACTAACTGCCCAGGGCAAAGGAAGTTATCAATAGGGTGAAGCCGGAATGTGAACTTCTGGTAAGTGTGGATGTTTACGAGGACGTCGATTTACTCTTAACACCTTCTAAGATTGAGTGTTTGCTATATGCCAGACCCTCTGCTAGACACCTTTAATCCCATAAGCACCCTATAATGTAGGAACTGTTATTGTTCCCATTTCCTGGATGAGGAAACTGAGGCACAGAAAAGTTAAGAGGCCTTTCCAGGGGTCACGCGGCTGGCAAGTGACAGAACCAGGATTTGTTCTGTTTCCTAAAGCCCTACCTTGTGTGAATTCCATGGAAAACCTCCCACACCCAGCATGGCAGATGGGGTTGTGGATGTTCTAGAAAATCGATGTTGATGTTGTGCACACTGCAGAACCTCCCATGGCTCATCGCTGCACAAGGTCCACGCTCTGTAGGATAATATGCAAATTGATCCACAGTTTGTCTCCAGTTTATCCTATCAGCAGAGTCTTCCCACACCCTCTCGCCCACTGCACCCTCGTGCCTTCCGCTCTCCCCGCACCTCGTCCACATGCCTTCTTTCTCCCCCACCCCAGCCCTGCCCTGGTTGCCTTAATATCCCTTTATCCTTGGAACCTACTCTGTTTTTAGCCTGTAAAGTCTTTTCTCTTCTTCCTCCTTCTCAAATTCCTGCTTCCCATCACTTCCTCTGAGCCCTTCCCGACCTCCTCTGGGCCGGGTAATTCCTCCCTTCTTTTGCTCTGTGCATCCCGGGCCGACCTTTGTTTAGGAGACTGAATGCTCCTCTCCTGCGGCACTTTTCAACCTTAGCATTGTGGCCTGACCATTGTGAGGCGTGTCACAAGTCATTTGTAATGAAAATTTACTTAAAAACGTACTAGAATAGAGTTAATATCATCCCCGTGGATGTGTCACTAGTACTTGTCTCCCAGTGATGGAGAAAGAGGAGAAGTGACAGCAGCTGGGATTGCTCACGCCCCAGGCCCTGGAAGTATGTCTGGGGTGAGAATACCATCAGTCTGTGTGTCTTGGAGAAATGAAGCTTGAGACACACTTTTTTAGAGCAGGGATGATTCCTTATTATCTCTATAAACTCCTGAAGGCTTGGCATCTATTAAGCACTCAGTAAATGTTTGCTGGACAAAAAAAGGTGTACATGTGTGAATGAACAATACAGCCATGTAGTTGCATGTACTATCTCCCAAAGAAATTTGGGATTTTTATTTCTCTGGGGTCATTGGATGAGGGTGTGGTATAGAGTAGGCTGGGGGATGGGTAAGGGAATTAATAAAGCCTAAAGTGCCAATGGCCTTAGACCCAAAGAACACAGACCAGACCTTGGCACAATTGCCTGTCCAAAGTTCACCTTTGGTGTTTTCTTGTACTCTGCTCTGTCTCGGAGTTTAATCTCCCCTTACTGGCTCTTCCCCAGAATTTCATATTCTCACATTGCCTCCTAACTGACCAAAACCCAAAATAACCCACCCTGCAGTGTTTCTTCTCTCCCTCAGTCCTCCCTCACCCCACCACGTCGGGTGGCAAAGGAGGACGTTAATGCCCTCCATTAAAAGTTATGTTTTAAAGTTATCAGCAAAAGAGCGAGCTAAGCGCATCAGATAGCCCTGAATATAAATCTCCATTAATGGAGTTGACTATTATAATTAGATTAGACATAACAGAATTCATCTGGCAGCTATTAATAATGTACACATGGTAATTATCATTAATAATAAGTACTATTCTTAGCCAACCCAAGTTCCTCCTTCTCCTTATTAGTTTCCTGTAATTGGCACTGACGGTTTCCTGTGATAATACATGCAGTTTATTCTCAAACTCAGATGCACTGACACAAAAACTGTGGAAAAGAGGAAATGAGGTTGAGAGGGACCTTGGATGTCCTCTGCAGTAGGAGAATATGGTGCAGAGGAGAATGTGTAGCAGAAGGGACCTTTGGGGGTGTCGTAGCCTGGTATGGAATGGGGGTGGGTGTGATAATGCAGCTCACATTGAACCCTCTCCACCCGTTGTTTCCACACCAGCTATCACGTATATTGTCACCGTCTTCACTGGGGATATCCGGGGAGCTGGGACCAAATCCAAAATCTACTTGGTGATGTACGGGGCCAGAGGGAATAAGAACAGTGGGAAAATCTTCCTGGAGGGTGGTGTGTTTGACCGAGGCCGCACAGATATCTTCCACATCGAGCTGGCCGTCCTCCTTAGCCCCCTGAGTCGGGTCTCCATCGGGCATGGCAACGTGGGCGTCAACAGAGGCTGGTACTGTGAGAAGGTAAGGGACGCCCCCAGGGAGAGCCTTCTCTGATTCAGCCCCTCTCTTCTTTAACTTGTAAGTACAAGCTTCAATCTGAACCCGACTTCTTGCTTCCTTTGGTCTAGTTGCAGAGCACGTAGACAATCCCTCTCATTGGGCATTTTGGGTGTAACATGTCCATCTATTAATATCTTGTCTTAATGGTGGTCAGGAAAGGAGGCTGATCTGTACATGCATCCAAGGGCCAAACACAGGGTAGGTTACCTAGAGGTGCTCAGCTAGTGGTTATAGACTATCCTGGTTCCTGGGATGGTGTTTCACACCAGCTTACAAATCTCTTTCAATCAACAAGTATTTAAAAATATATATTTGTATTGTGGAATACTTATACTTTAAAGAATATACACAATAAAAGTAAGACATAGAGAATGTTAAAAAACAAACTTCAATTTTGTCTACCACCCAGTTTGAGAAATAGAACATTCTCAATGTTTTTGAAACTTCTCTGTGTCCTTCCCCATCATACAATCCTCTCTCCCTCAAAAGACATACAGTATTTTGAATTGTGTCTACATATATAGACTGTAATATATACATTTATTATGTAGTTTTCACTCAACGTTATGCTTTGTTGAATGCATGAGGGGTGAACTATATTAATTGCCGATACATTCGCGTCCGAGGACTGACACGTTTGTGGGGGCTGCTATCCGTGGTCCTGAGCTGTCATTTATCTCTAGGGAGGAGTGTTGCCCTGGGAGTTTGAAGGGATACACACTCCCCTCCCTCATCTCTTAGTATCTCCCTACTTTGAGTTTCCTATAAGTTACAGTTCATCATGACGGTCAGATAATGAATATTAGGTGGATTCTCAGAGATACTTTGGGATGTCTAAGGGTAAGAATTCAAGTTAAGGAAGTTATAGTCAATTGCAGTCACTATGAACAGCTAACAACGAACACCCAGTAAGACAATGGGTAGTCAGAAGTTTGACCAATGAGAGATCAGATTAGTTTTCCAGTTCAAAAGAAGATAAAGCCTAGAATCCAGTAACGTGAACAGTCGAAATGTCTTTGCTGATAGAAGATTCTGTATCGTACCGGGCACGTGCCTTTGAACATCCATATTCATGATCTGGGCCATGCATATGGGTTCAGAATGTAGGTAGAGATAGAAAAGGCATTGGAGAGAGGGTTGAATGAGGAGCAAGCCTAGAAGAGGGCAGTGGATTTTTGTATCAAATTCCAGATATTAATTTCATGTGATTTACCTTTTTCCTACAAGATAATTATAAGGAATTAATTTAGTAGTCTGGTTCATTTGGTTCAGATTAACTGAGATTTTGTGATGTGCATAAAGAAATATAATGTTCAAAGAGGGTGTTGATTGTAGAGGAAAAGGTTTGCGACTTGACTAGTAAATTGGAGGATGGTGACACCTACTTTGGAAGACTTCTCAGAGGAGGCATTTCTTGATTTAAGATTTAATGAGACAGACAACATAAAAAGGGTCATACCTTCAGAGTGCTAATACAGATGTCCCTTCATGTGAGGCTGAGGAGGCTTTTGAGCATTATGAAGAGGTCCCACCTGGGGCCGGGTGCAGGAGACGCTGTGCTTGCTCTCCCCAGGTGGTGATCCTGTGCCCCTTCACTGGCATCCAGCAGACCTTCCCTTGCAGCAACTGGCTGGATGAGAAGAAAGTGGACGGGCTGATCGAGAGGCAGCTCTACGAGATGATGTCTCTCAGGAAGAAGCAGCTGAAAAGTAAGTGGAAGAGACCCAGAACCCAGAGGCCTCCCAGACGGGGCCAGGGTGTCAGATCGCTGGGCAGAAGCTTTGAGGGTGATTCACTCCTGCTTCTCAGTTCTTCTCTAGAAAGGAGGGGAAAGGCCCCTCAGGCAGCTCAGTTCTCCAAGGTACCAGCCATATAGAGTTACATGCCTGCCACCAAGGCTGACTTCAGTGTCCCCAGATTGAATAAGCTGCTGCAATGAGCTAGGTGTTAACCTCAGTGGCTCGCTACAGTGTACCCTGAATGTACAGGGCATAGGTGGGTGGTCAACTCTTCCCTCAATTTGAAGCATACTAATAGGCTTTAGCCATCAAAAAAAATATTAAAGCATCCTAATTTTAGTAGCAAGGATTCTTTACCTTTCTATGTTTGGCACTTGTCATAATCAGTGTCTGGGAGTGGGACACACCTGTGGACAGCCTGCCTTTCCGTCCTGATCACTTTGGATTTTCCCCACTGGGCACATGAAAATCTGTTCACTTCCTGAAGTTTATGGTGCAACTTGACCTGTCTCGTAGAATTCCCTTGGTCCCTGTGGGTCTGGACAACTGACCTGAAGAAAGCTGGGACCAACTCTCCCATCTTCATCCAGCTTTACGGGCAGAGGGGAAGGACGGATGAGATTCTCCTGAATCCCAACAACAAGTGGTTCAAACCAGGCATAATTGAGAAGTTTAGGGTAGGAGAGGAGTGTGACAGGGCGGGAGGGAGAAAGGGGGGAGGGGGGGGTGTCGGTCATGAAGATTCCGGTTCTCTAAGCCAGGTGTTGGAGCAAGTTTGAAGACAAAAAGGTACAATGGAGATTTTAGGCCCCTGCAAAGGGTGACAGATTTGATGATTCATAGACAAGATATTGAATGGGACACGATTTAGATCTGGCCCTTTGTCTGAATCAACAGTCCAGACCCGAGGCTGGGGGAGAAAGCAAGCATGAAATGTATGGGTTTAGACATCTGGGAATTGAGCGACTTGGGGAATCATTGCAGAACAGAGACCCTGAGCACAGTGAGTGTCAGACTGGCCCAATCTGGACTCGATTAGAGAGTTAGGACCGAATTTAAGAGAAAGTATGAATTTTATGAATTTTAGAACATTTAAAAATAAATTTAGCTTTAAAACATTTCAGTATGTATATAACTAAAGCAAGGTTTTTTTTTTTTTTTTTTTTGACCAATAGAAGTGCTACTTCACCCTTTAGATAGGAATAATTTGTAATTTGCCGCTCTCCTCTCAGAACACCCCATTGCTGCCGGTACCATGGCACTCAGTTCATCACTCTTTATGTATTTGTCTTCCTTGACAGATGGTGGCCCTAGGGAAAGGCCATGACTGCTGTATTTATCTTTTTGTCTGTTTCAGTGCCTGGCAGAGTCCTGGGGCTGTGGGCCTGTGTGAATTTGCAGGGCTGCCCTAGAGATTTTGGTACTGGAAGTTTATTGCTCAGAGGAGCTACTTCAGGCTGGATTGCACTGTGGGTCAGTTCTTTTTGTTCAGTTTCACCAGCCCAGACTCAGCTCCAGCTCTACGTAGCTGTCTTGCCCTCATATGCCACTGGTTACAAGGGTCACCAGAGGATAGGGTGTGTCTCTGCTGAAGAAACAGCCCACAGCAGGTACCCTCCTGCAGCAGGTAAGCTATGAGGATAAACACATTTCCTTGGTTGTGCCCACTCAAATCTTTTATTTTTCACCATAGATCGAGCTCCCGGATATCGGCAGGTTTTATAAGATTCGCGTATGGCATGATAAGAGGAACCCTGGTTCTGGATGGCATTTAGAAAGGGTGAGATGCACCATCTTGGGGTTTGGGAAGTCATTGGAAGAGGAACCAGAATGGTCCCTTTCTATGACCCTGTCACATAAATTTGCCTCTGTATTTATTTGGGGTGGGATACAAAAAGGTTGTGGTGAGGCCTGAATTTGGATAAAGGCAACAGGGACTTCCTGATAGGAAGAGATGAGGGGAGGATTTCCAAAGTAGATTGAGAAAGTGCCCAGATGTTCAGGGGGCTTATGCTCAGCCCAGTTACCTGGCTGCCAGACAAGTGGGCCTCCAGGGGACCAGGAAAAAAAACACTAACCTGGCCTTCTGCCTTCCACAAGGATCATCTATAGGAGATGACGTTGGCCTCCCTGCAATGAGATAACAGAAGGGGGGCTCCAGGACATGGGTGACTATCTCTGGTACACACATTTGCTCAAGCCAGGAATTCATTCCAGATGACCCTGATGAATACTCTGAACAAGGACAAGTATAACTTCAATTGCAACCGCTGGCTGGATGCCAATGAGGATGACAACGAGATTGTGAGGGAAATGACTGCAGAAGGCCTCACGGTGCGAAGGATAATGAGCAGTGAGTACTGACCAGCTCTCCATCCTGGCAGAAGCAGTTTCCTACTTGATGTGCCAATGGGTGGGGGGCCAGCCCATGAGCTGAGAGTCTTGGCCGCTGTGTATCATCAGTTCCCTCTGAAAGCCAGAGTGGATTAGAAGGTCTCAGACTCAAGACTGGCTTGAAAGACCCATTGCCAAGGCGTGATGCCAGAGCTCTACTGGGATGGGTGTGGAGGGGCAGAAAGGAGATTTGTAGGTCTTCAGATTGGCTCTGAGGGGGTGAGAAGAATCTGCACTGAACATTGGTTCTCCGGAGCCTTCCTGAACTTAAAGGATATCCTCTTGGTGTCCTCAAATTATACATAAAATGCTCCCCCAAAGGAAAGCTGGATCTGATCTCTTGTAGCCACACTTGGCTGCTACCTCATGATTCCTCTGTCTTTCTTTAAGAACAGTAGGGGAGGGTCTAAGCCTTTAATCTGGAGTCTAGGATCCACATTTAAAGAGCCAGAGGGAGGTCATTTTGTTTCTAGATTATCATAGCAGAGTGTTGGCAAACTCATGGCATGTATCCTGTCCTTTTCCCATGGCAGACATTACTGAGTGATCACAACATTCTCTCACATTGAGTCGGAAAAGAGCTTGTAGCCCTCACTATGGCACTCCAAGAAGACATTAATAATTGATCAGAACTGGTGCTTAAGATAACCTATTTGCTATCCTTGTGGTAGTGTTCCCTTTTTAATAGGAAAGTAATATTGCAAAATTGCAAAAAGGTAAAAGTGTTTAGAAAACACTGTCACCCATAGTTTCAGTAGCCCCTCTAAATATTTCAATAATGTAATTTCACAGGTGATTGTGTGATATTTATCAGCACTTTTCATTTGCACACCCAGCAAAGCTCTGTTTATATTTGCTGAAATGATTTAATCAGAGTTAAATACTCAAAAACATAGAAACCTCAAACAGCAACTATTTATTAATAAAAAGAGATCATCCAGTCTGTTAGTCTAATTAGGTGATACTTGTAATTAGTGCCATGTTTCTTCTACTTTATGGTTCTTCTTCGTTCTTAATTAAATAGATGACTATAGAATATTTGTGTTCAAAGGCCCTTAAAATGGCCTGATGCAGATAAGAAGCTGGAAGTTCTTGCCAGGGTTACGCAATTGGTTAGAGACAGAGTTAGACCTAGAATAAGGTCTCTCTCCTCCCGGCTCAGGGGCTATCCCAAGACACCACCCTGGCTTTTCACATCCAGTGATATTTGCTTTGGGAACAAGGCAGTTTTCTTCCTGTAAGTATAATAACATATAATGCCCTCAAATTGGGACTTAATATAATATGTAGTCCACCAAGGCAGAAATACACCTACACTCACCTGTTCTGTCACTTTGCGTGCCAGAATTGAGCCTACAGGTATAAAGAGCTAGTGAGGGGGTCTTGGGACCTCACTGCTTTCTGAACCCTCCTAACCAATTCTCAGTCC
This sequence comes from Avahi laniger, assembly GCA_963575035.1. Lineage (NCBI taxonomy): Eukaryota > Metazoa > Chordata > Mammalia > Primates > Indriidae > Avahi > Avahi laniger. Next base: position 20,898 of record CAUYSK010019392.1, on the reverse strand, counting down.
TTGCTTCCACAGTTCCCTGGGGCTGTCCTTCCTGAGCCTTTTTGTGTGATTGCTTCTTGAATTTTGCAACTGGTGTCTCTGATCAACCTTCTGGTCTGCTAAGTCAGGGGTTCTCGAACTTCAGCAGACATTGTCACCTGGAAGGCTTATTAAAACACAGATTGTTGGGCCCCACTTGCAAAATTTCTAGTCCAATAAGTGTGGAGAGAGACCCAAGAATCTTCTTGTCTAACAGATTTCTAGGTGGTGTCCGTGCTCCTGGTGGAGAACCACACTTTGAGAACTGTTGTGCTAAGACATTTGCCTCTTTCCTAGCTCTCCAGCTTCCAAAATTTTGTTTCTGTTGTCTATACTTTTCCCTTCCCCTAGCCTTTTTGGTGAAACCTTTTCTGTTTGGTTATATCTTTAAAAGAATTGGTAGATTGGCATTTTAATCAGGTTTTTCCAGAGAGAAGCCTGCCATTTTTACTTAGAATGTCTAGAATGTTCTTTACTTCCACCCACTCCTTGACTGAAACATGCCTGTCCCCCAAGAACTCTGTTTTCCCTCCTCATGAACCGTGGGACAGACTGGAGGCGTGTTCTCTTGCTGCCCTCTGTAGGATCGGGCTCCTGTCTGGGCCCTCCTGGGAGGCTCACACCATCCGACGCTGCCTGGCTCAGTCCCAGCCTCTGTTGGCCTCTGGTCACTTCTCTTTCAGTAAAGATGGCATAATGTGTCCCTTGGTTAATATCTAGACACCCTGCCATGGTCCTAGGACAGTATATTAGTTTGCTAGAGATTCTGTAACAAAGTCCCGTAGACGAGGTGACTTAAACAACAGAAATTTATTGTCTCACAGTTCTGGAAGCTAGAAGTCCAAGATCAAGGTGTCGGCAGCTCTGGATTCTCCCGAGTCCTCCCTCCTTGGCTTGCAGATGGCCTTCCTCTGGCTGTGTCCTCACATGCTCATCCCTCTGTGTGTGTGCACGTCTGTGTCCTCATCTCCTCTTCTGTAAGGACACCAGGCATAGTGGATCAGGCCCCACCCATACTGCCTCCTTTTGCCTTAATTACCACTTTGACCCCTTCTCCAAATCCAGGCACATTATGAGTTAGCGGGAGATTAGAACTTCAATATATCAATTTTGGAGGAGGATACAATTCAGCCCCATACAGACAAATTTTTCAAAGTGTGGTCAAGGGCCTGTATATAACAAAATTACCTGGAGTGTTTGTTAAAAATGCAGATTCCTGGGCTCAGCCCCATATATGTTGATTAGACTCTCTGAGGGCTATGCCTGGTAATGACTACATTATCAAGCATGTCAAGTAATTTTTATGAATACTAAAACTGAAGAGCCTTTGTCTGCTTCTTTGAATGTCCACGTGGAAGCCCCCTCGCCCACATCCTGGTGCTCATGCAATCTGTTGGCCTCCACCCCGCACCCGACTCAGCCAGCCATGCCGGCACCCTCTCAGGATCATTCTGCGGAGTTGCTCTTCTTTGAACCCCGCACCCCCAGCCCTCCGACTCGAGCTCCTGCTCTCCTAGCCCTTTCATGATGTGGTCTGTGTCACCCCACCCTTGAACTCCTTCCAGCTCCTTCCTCCCCGCAGTCCTCCTGTCCTCCTGCTCTGTCGGGAGCTGTCTCAGCCATGGGGCTGTGGAGGGCGGATGTGTGTGCAAACCTACAGCAGTCGTCCAGGGGAGAAAAGAAGAAGTCCTGTGATCCAGCAGAGATTGGCTGGACTACAATGGAGAAGAGACACTTGAGGAATACTTTGGAGCAGGCAGGACTCGGTGGGTGAATGCTGTGGAGACACAGTGGCGAGAGAAACTCCCTGCCCAGGACATTGGGGGAATCTTTGCAGGCGAAGGGACATTTGAGTAGGTTTTTTGTGGGGAGAGATTTGACAGGTAAGGAGAGATCGTGGCAGGAGGGGTGGGGAGGAGGAACATCTCTGCAGGTTGCATATATGCATGTGCTTGTGAACCTTGTCAACAGTGTACGACGTGTGGGACTACCCTAGCTATTATTTGTTTTTTGTCTTCTCTGATACTATTAAAAAACCATTTCAATGAGAAAATAAACTCTGGTGATTATCTGGATTGAAGGGCTGTCTGTCCTGGCTACAAAGGCAGTGTGATGCCTTCTGGGGGTCCTTGGCACTACTTTGGAGCCCACACCAACCTGAATTTTTTTCTCCCAACTGTTCTGTCTGGATGATGGAAATTTCTCTTACACTTGAAACAGTGCTATGTCCTTACTCAGCTCTGCAAGTGCTCAGATCCCCTATTCTGGTCTATTTCTTTGTAACAGTAAATAGAGCTCGTGGCAATATCCCATGTCCCAAGTTGGTACCAATGTATAATGAATAATGTGCAAGGCTTCCTGGAAATCCCTTAAGTGGAGAGTCTTGGACTCATGTAAAATGAGTAAATACCAATTTAAAATCAATTCTCTGAATTTGAAGCTTCGTGTCCCTAGTTTACTTACAAATTAAGGGCCAGCCAAATGAACAATTAATGCCATGCCTGATAGCCAAGAGGCTTTTGGGAGTGATTGTACTGATCAGCACAGACCCAGAGACATGGACAACACACGTACCAGCTCATAATTTATTTCTGCCTTGCCTTTCCCTCAGGAGCTATGTGAGATAGCAAAATAAATCAGTTCAGCACTCTCCACCATGTGCCCGGCAGAAGTGATTACATACCACTGATGAGTGGGCAACAGACCATCAGACTCGAGTGCTGAAAATCACAGCTTCTCGTTAATCAGACCGAGCTGTAATTTTTCAATTAAAGTACAAGAGGCTCTGGTACTTACCCATCTGTTTAAAGTCTTTTACCGCTGATGTCTAACAATATAATTATTTTTAAATGTTCACAAACTTCCTGCCAGGGAGGAGCTTGGGACCTCAGGGGCTGGGGGGGCGGTGGTGGTGGTGGGGAGAGGGGGCTCAGAGGGCCCTCTAGAGAGAGCCAAGACCCTTGAGAACTTCCAACCAAATGGACCTCAGAGCTCCTGAAGCAAGGGGACTGGGGTGCCCAGGCAAAGGGAATTTCTCAATTTCCTCATCATTTCTCTTCTGGGAATTACCTAATAGTTACAACTAAAAAAACAGCAGAACTAACCTTCATGATAATCAAGACTGAAGCGAGGTTGGTGTTGAGGCCGTTCCGTCCCTGCTGTGCCTCAAACTCTCGCTGTCCGGTCGTCAGTTGGTGCTGTCCATTCCTCTAACTGTTGACGCATCGGATCATTGAGAGCTTTGCACAAAAGAATCAACCTCATTTATACAAAGACTGATGATTTAAAGCATTTAGCATTCGAATTTTAAGAGAGTTGACAAGAGAACACAATAATGGTTGAATTTCAGGTGCTGTCACCCTATAAGGAGACCACATTGCGGGGCAGAAGACTTTCCCCCAATAGTAACCCATGATTTAAGTGCCTATCTATGCCAGCTCTACTCAAGGCAGGCCCCTAGGTACAGTCATTCTTTGCCTTTTCTTCTAACAAGTGCTTTTGCTACAGACACTGTATCTTCATGTACCCACATGTTTCATGGTCACATTTACTTTTCAGATGTCTCTATATCTCCACATAAAACTGGGTGTATTACTGAAAAATATTTTGTACATTGAATTAAACTTCCTGGTGATTTGTCTAATTCCTGATATATTTTATCCTCATTTTAGATGGGCTACCAATGAATAGTGACAATTTTCAAAAACGAGAGCTTTGCTGAGATATAATTCATGTGTCCTACAATTCACCCATTCAAAGTGTACAAGTCAATGCCTTTTATTATATTGATCACCCATCACCACTATCAAATTCCAGGATATTTTCATCTCCCCAAAAGAGAAACCCCATACCCATTAGCAGTCATACCCATTTCTCCACCTTAACCCTCAGCACCTGCCAATACTAATCTCCTTTTTGCCTCTACAGATTTGCCTATTCTGGGCATTTCATATAAAGGGAGTCATACAACATGTGACCTTTCATCTATGTTGTAGCATGTGTCAGTACTTCATTTATTTTTATTGCCGAATAATATTCTACTGTAGGGATATACCACATTTAATTTGAGCATTTAAATTGTTCCTGCTTTTTGGTTATTATGAATAATGCTGAAATGAACATCCATGTACAAGTTTTTGGGTAGAAATGTTTTCACTTCTCTTGGGTACATACGTAGGAGTGAAATTGCTGGCTCATATGGCAACTCTTTGGTTAACTTTTTAAGGAAACGTCAAATTATTTTTCAAAACAACAGCTGCACTATTTTACATTGTTACCAGTAAGGTATGAGAGTTCCAATTTCTCCACATCCTCACCAACAATTCATTACCTTTTCTGATGCTTTTTATTCCTCCAGGTGATTTGAAGTTATTGTCTAATATCTAATATGGAGATTTTCCTTTAATATTTCTCATAGGGTAGATCTGATAATGATGAATTTTTTCAGTGTTTGTTTGTGCAAGTTTGAGACTAAGGGAATGCCTTAGTTTCTCTTTCATTCTTGAAGGGCAGTTTTAGTGGATATGTAATTTTTGATTAATGGTGTTTTTCTTTTAACACATTAAATATATCATCCCATTGCCTTCTGGCCTCCATAGATTCAGATGAGAAGTCAGCTGTTAATTTTATTGAGGATTCCTTGTGTGTGATGAGTCACTTTTCTGTTATTCCTTTCAGTATTCTCACTTTGTCTTTGGCTCTCAACAGTTTGACTATGATGTGTCTGTGTGTAGATCTCTTGGAACTTATCCTACTTGGAGTTTGTTGAGCATGTTGGATATGCAGATGAATTTTTTTAAATCAAATTTGGTGGATTTTTGACCATTATTTCTTCAAATATTCTTTCGATTCTTATCTACATCTTCACTGTAGGGGATCTCATCTGATCCCATGGCTTTAAATGAAATCCATATACCTATGATGATCAAAGTCATGACACCATTCCTGACCCTTCGGACACATATTCAACTGCCATCTTGACTTCTGTTTTTGAACATCTAATAGACATCTCAAATTTATAATAATCAGAACAGAACCATTGGTTTCCATCTCCAAACCCATCCTTCCCCCAGAACTTCCCTACTTTTTCTTGGCAACTCTATCCACCTAGTTGCCCAAGCCCAAGACCTGGGAGTCATCATCCCCGATTCCTCTCTTTCCCTTAATTACCTGTTTGAGCTATCACCAAGAACTGTTGGCTCTATGTCCAAAATATATTGCTGATCTGTTGACTTCTTTCCATCTCCTCTGCACCCCCAGTCCTAGACACCATCCTCTCTTTTCTAGACTACTGTAATTATTTCACCAACTGGCCTCTTTGATCCCACTCCTTCTTCCTCTACAGTCAGCTCTCCACATGGCAGCCAGAGTGCTCCTTAAATCATAGATTAGCTCAAGTCACTTCCTTGCTTAGAGTCCTCTAATGGCTTCCTGATGTACAAAAATAAAAAAAATAAAATAAAATGGATGCTACACTTCTTACCTTGACCTGCCACATCTCATGTGTCTGGCTTCTGTCTACCTCTCGGCCTCATCTCATATCCCTTCCCACTCCCTCTACTCCAGCCACATTGGCCTTTTCTCTGCTCCTGGAACATACACATTGGTCATCCCCACACTGGGGCCTTTGCCCTTTGCACTTATCACAACTATCTTCTCTCAGAACTTCTTGTGCTGGTTCCTATGAGTAAATTTATAGCTCAAATGTTACCTCCTTGTAGCCATCTTTTCTGCGTCTCTAAATAATCTTTCTCCTTTTGCTCCACTCCTCCCTACTCTGAGACATCACTACATTATATTATCTTTGTTACAGATATAACTCAGAAATTTTCTTGTCTGTGAATTTGTTTATGATTTTACTATCCACCTCTCTTCTCTACTCTTATTCTCAACTCTAATGTAAGTTCCATGGAAGCAGGAGTTTGTTTTGTTCACTGCTGAATCCCTGAGCCTATAATCGTGCCTAGCAAATAGTAGTCTTCACTAAAGGGATTTGGGGTGAATGAATGAATGAATTTTAATTTTCAGCTTAAGAGAGAAGGAGGGCTGTGGTATGCAGGGTTGCAGGTCCACCTCCACCACAGTACATTTTCAACATGGGAAGAAGCTGCTGCCTTTCCCACATGGCTGCATTTCAAGCCTTTCTCTCCACTCCTCTTCCTGGCCTGTCCTTAGCACCAGCCAGTTCTGAAGAGAAAGGGAAGGCTCATTCCTGGTTCAGGAAGAAAAGTTATCTTACTTGAGAAGTAAGATTCACAGGACACGTGTGAATTGGAGAACAGCCTGGGTTGGATGAAATCAGGGGTCATGATATTTGGCTTAGACCAGTGGTCTCCAAACATGGATGACTCCCCTGAAGGAGCTTGTAAACAAACAGCTTTGGGAGTCCCTCCTTTGGAGATTAAGATTTAGGAAGTCTGAAGTGGGGCTCAAGAATCTGAATTCTTATAAAAGTTTCCCAGGAGATTCTGAGGATTGGCCAGATTGGAAACTTCTGGTCCGTATGAGACTTGGGGATGAGCCAGGTCTTGACTGGGGTGTGGAGGGATCTAGAGAGCTGGGGACAAGGAGCAAGGCCAGCCCAGATGACAGCAGGAGGAAGACGAGGATGCTGAGCAGAGAGGTAGGAGTGGCAGGACTAAGGTTGGGGAGTAGGGGCTGTCATCAATGGTGTCCCTCTCTCTGCCTGCCAGTGGCCCGGTACCGTGTGACTGTGTGCACAGGGGAACTTGAAGGCGCGGGAACTGATGCCAACGTCTATCTGTGCCTTTTTGGTGACGTGGGGGACACAGGGGAGCGGCTGCTCTACAACTGCAGGAATAACACTGACCTATTTGAAAAGGGCAATGTAAGTCACAGCAATGTGCCACCACTCTTCCCCACCTCACGCCCTACTCCTCCCCACCCTTTCATCGTTCCTTTCTCTTCCCTGCTCTGCTACAGTTGAGCTGATGGCTAGTATTGGGGCCTCAGCCATCAGAGAGCCATCACTCTGCGTGAAGGAAACAGAGAACGGGGGAGTCCCAGCAGAGCCACTGGAGGGGCAGAGCAGTGCCTGGTTCATGTGGTCCTCAAGCATTTGGCCAGCCCTGATTCACTAACATGCATGAACACCTGCTAGACTCCTAGGACTTCCCAGCTAGGAGTTGGAGGGCCACCTAGAGGGGTCATGGTCTCCTTCCTACCCCTGAGCTTTGAGAAGAGGGTAGAACAGAAGGACATTTGTGGAGGGGGTAGTGGCAGCATATTTCTTACCCCAGGGGTAGGCAGAGGGGGAAGGATGCTGGGCATCTTAAATGTGGACCAGAGGACCCAGGCTGCAGGAAGTCTGGGTACCCTGCAGCCTACGTAGGAACTTTGCATTCTTTCCTAGGCACGGCCACTGTGAACATCTTGTTCATGTCCTTTACGAAAGAAAAACCAAGAAAGACCCTAAACATGGGGGTGGGAGAAGCTGATTCTGTTGCTAGCCTTGTCACAAACATATTGGCTTCTCCCCTCTGTTTCCCAAATCATCAAATAGATTTTCTGGGGAGGCTGTGTGGAGCAATGGGGAAAGAGTCAGGCAGGTCCGGAAGCAAACCCAGCCTTGGGTCAATCACTTCATCTCCCTGATCCTCAGTTTCCTTGCATCTAAAATGGGGGAAATGATGCCTACCTGTGTCTGGCTGTTGTGAAGATTTGGGATGGAAAATGTGCTGTCTCTGGGGCTAGACCTGGCCCACAGCACACAGTAGATGCTGAGTAAAGAGTTGTTGCCATAAAGTGAGGCTCAGGGGAGCTCAACGGGTGAAGGGACTTTGCAGACTGTTGCTCTGTTTCCTTCCTCCATTGCCCCTTCCTTCCTTGCTGAGGGCAGGGAAAGCCCTGGAATTTGAGTGACAGCCTCTCTTTGAGGCTAATCCAAGTTGGCCTGATTCTTGGGATCATGGGCAATTCAAGGCTGTGGTGGAAAAAATAATCTGAGCAGGATGTTGTGGGTGGACTCAGGTTCATCTAGGGAGAGGAGATGGAGATGCCTTTACTTCACATAGCTTTTAGAATTTCCTCTCTCCTTTCCACCCACCCACCTTTCTCTCCACCCTTTCCTACTCTTTCCTCCCACATCTTCTGGCGCCTTTGTCCATCATTCCCACCTTCACTGTTCCTGTCCCTGGAGGCTCCCAGGTGAGCTCATGCAGAGAAACCATCCAGCCCCTCCTGCATTTCTGCTGCCTCAGTGGCTGGCAAAACTGTGAAGCTAGCAAGACCACTTGTTTCCCCCAATCAATTCTAGGCATTCCCTTCCTCAGGAGGGAGACAGTATCCTTCTATAGCAAGGAGCCAGAGGAGATTCACCAAGGAATTAATTCATGATAAATGATTAATGACTGATGATGGCTTAACATGCTTGCTCTCCCAGGGGAAGCTGCCTTTTAAGAGGAGAACATAGGGAATTACCATTGTTTAACAAAAAAATACAGCCTCAGTTTTGGGGCACCTGACATTGAATAATATTCAAGGGGGGAAATTGGGAGTGAGGAGCAACCTGTTCTGTATAGGTAGCCGCCATCCTACGTGTGAAAGACCAGTAGCCCAACCAGAAGCCCAACCCAATATCCTATTGGGTTGTCCCTGATGGGCTACTGGGTCCCTGAATTCTGGTTTTTCTGATTTCTGGGCTTGTGTCTTCCTTTGGTGTTTGGGTCCCGGGGTAGCCACCATCCAACTGGCCTCATTCTCTTTCTCCCCCAAAGGCCGATGAGTTCACCATCGAGTCTGTCACCATGCGGAAAGTGAGGCGGGTGAGGATCCGGCACGACAGCAAAGGCTCGGGCAGCGGCTGGTACCTGGACCGGGTGCTGGTGAGGGAGGAGGGGCAGCCTGAGAGCGACAACGTGGAGTTCCCGTGTCTCAGGTACTCGAGTCCTGCCTGCTTGTGTTTCCTCCAGCTTAGATCATGGTCCCTGAGCTTTGGAAAGATCCAGTCCTGCTGCCAGGACCAGCAAGCACACAGTGGCTTAAGGTTGTAGCTGGTTCAAGAAAGAGGTGGCCTCGCTAGTGACACTCAGTCCTGAGCCTCACACCCCCTGACCCCCGGTGATGAAACACCAGTACTGGGGGGGGGGGGCGGTGTCCAGGGTGCTGCTAGCTCGTGCTATTTAAGTACCAAAATACTGGTATTTTTTCATGGCAAAATTTGACAATTTCAGAATTTAAGTGAGATTTACCTCAGAGAGTTAGTTACATGTTGAATTAAACTTTTGAATCAAAAGCTGTTTTTTATTTGAATAGCCTTCCGACCACATATCTTCCTTGTTAACATCTTTTCAAGGTATTTTACTTTGTTTTTATTTCCTTTCCTCAACTTATTGAGGTAAACTTTCTTTTTTCTTTCTTCTTAAGCATTTGGATTTCTTACATAGCCAGCTTGGGCTTCCATTGACATCTAGAAGGCCCTGATGGAGACATTTCAAAAGGAGGAGCAATATCAGTATTTTTTGTGTCACCAAGGTGGCCCTCCACATTCACAAGCAGCAACATCTGGGAGGTGCACGTAGTATGACTGGGGGCCTTGGACCCACCTGGCCCTGCAAATCTCGGCTCCAGGGCTGAATTCTGCACCTACAGTTGAGTCGCTGCATATCCACTTCATTAGGGCTGGCCTAGGGTTTCTTGAGGGTGGCCACACTGACGACAGCTCTCTTTTGAGCAGGTGGGAGCCACGCTACACGACTGCCCAGCAGGGAATGTATTATTCTTCCTCTAACCACACACACAAATGCACTCGTGTGCACACCTGTGCACACAGGCACACAAGCACAGCTGAATTGTTTATCACCCCATGAGCTCAGGCAGAAGAGCTTCCCAGCCATGGAGGGCTGCTGGGAGGATCCCACAGGACAATGATTGTGAAACTATTTTGTCAACGACAAAGGGCTCTATAGTCTTCTAAGGAGAGCCATTGTTATCATTACAAGGGGTTATGTCAGAAAGGTAGGTGAGAAGGCAAATGGTTCCAGATGACACAAACAGAAAGGGGCTCAGGGTAAGAGGTGGGGAGGCCATGCAGGGCTTCCAGGAAGAGGGGGAACCAGACCTGGGCCTGGAAGGGAAGTTGGAGAGTTGACAGTTGTAGAGGAGAAGGGAGGGTGGGCCGTTGAGGCTGGGAAATGACATGAGGCTATGGTGCAAGGGGCCCAGGGCCTGGCTCACACAGAGGATGGTAAGGGGCACCTGGCGTGTGGGGAAGGAGCGAGAAGGACGGGGTGGGAGGAGGTCAAGCTTGAGCCCTCAGTCTCCCAAGCCATGGAGAAGCGGTGGGGGAGGAGTACAGCCACCCTTGAAGTCATCACGGGCTTGTTCACCCCCTCCTGGATGGTGGATGGAAGAGCCTGCATTGTTTTATTCCTATCCACTCAAACAATGTCAATTAAGCACTTCCTGTATACTTGCTCCATGTCCTCATGGAGCGTATGGTCTAGAGGGGAAATAGACAATAAGCAAATGAATAAATGAAGAAAGCCGTCATGACCCATTGTGGATAAATGGCAGGGAGGATGGGAGTGGACAAGACAGAGTGAGCTGGACACAGGAGGCCTGTCTGGGCAGGGACTGTCAGGCCAGCTTCCCACGGGGTGAGGAGGAGGGTGCCAGGGAAAGGGTTCGAATGTTCTAAAATCCAGTGAGATGAAGCAGGTGGACAGAGGCCATGGTCAGGAGCGGCGGAGTGGGCCTCCTGCATTTGAGCAGGATCTCGGGAGGACGGAGCCCAGGGAGGAAGCAGGGGGCCCAGTGGGAGTTCACGATGGCGTGGTGGTGTGCTGGGGCTGCCACGACAAAGTACCACAGACAGGGCGGAGCGGTAAACAACAGAAATCGATTGGCTCATAGTTCTGGAAGCCGGAAGTCCAAAATCAAGCTGCGGACAGAACCGTGCTCCCTCTGAATGTGCTCTGAGCAGGCAGGATCTGTGCCAGCCTCTCTCTAGCTTCTGGCAGCCTCCAGGGCTCCTTGGCTTGTAAGTAACCGTCTTCTCTCTGTCGTCTGTTCACACTGTCTTCCCTCCATGCATGTCTGTCTCTGCATCCAAATTCCCCTTTGTATATGGACACCAGTCATGTTGGGTTAGGGCTCACCCCAATGACCTCATCTCACCTTGGTCCCATCTGCAAAGACTCTATTTCCAAATGAGGCCACATTCTGAGGTATTGGGGGTTAGGATTTCAGCATATGAATGGGGGGGACACTATTCAGTTCACAGCATGGTAGCCTGGCCCTGGGTGGTGGCAGTGAAGGGTGTGAGAAGGGACTATACCAGAGGCGACACTGGAGGTAGAGTTGCAGTGAGATTTGACGAAAAAAGAGAGGCCAGAACTGAAGACCCCAGGTTTCTGCGTTTGGTAGGTGGGTTGAAGGTCATGCCCTTTACTGAAACAGTGTGCCTGGCGGGGAAGATTGAGGGGTGAGGATGAGGCTGGATTCTGGAGGTCTAGCTGGGACACGTTAGGTTTGAGATGCAGAGTCAGGTCTTGAGAAACAAATGCAGGAAATAAGAGCAGAGAGAGAATTTAAAGCCAGGGGAATTCATGGCATCTTTAAGGAAAGTGTGGATTAAGAAAATGGTGGGAACGGAGCCCTAGGGCAGGGCAGGAAGAGGAGGGGGATCCTAGAAAGGGGACAAGGAAGAAATTGGCGTTTGCACACCGCACTGTCACAGGCATGGTGCCCCGGGGAGCTTAGAACCAGGAGGTTAGCCGCCCACCTGCTGTGTGACTTTGGCCCAATCTCTTAACTTCTCTGGTCTTCTGCACCCTCCTAACCAGCACGGTCTCACAGTGAGGGTGAGGGTCTTGCGCTTTGAAAGGAGCCAAGTCCATTAAAGACACACATCCTGATGATGCAGATGGCAGAACAGGAGCTGAGGCCCCCAGACACCCCAGAGCTCCTGCCACCGCCCTCCAACATTTACGAGTTCATGCATTTTTAAGAAAATGAGTTCCTACATCTTGCTGAGGTACACAGAGATGGCATTTGCCAACTCAGGACCCCAGAGGACTTTGAAGAACCCGAAGCTAGAGCCTGTGTTTGCACACTGCTGCTTTCTTCACCTGAGCTGTTATTTTAATTCTCTTGGAGAGGAGAGCAGACCAGGCCTGTTTATCAGAACTCCGCTTCTGCCAGGATCAGGCAGTGCCAAGCATCTTAGCTCTAGCAGGTGTCTGTGTGTGTGTGTGTGTGTGTGTGTGTGTGCATACAAGCACACTCCTGCAAGCCCAGGGAAAGAGTAATGAAATCACCAGCAGACTAACTTATCCTTTTAGCATCATCTCACTCTGAAACTGGGCTGAAGTGTTTGAAGCTGAAAGAAAACGGATATATTTGGAAATATCTATTAATACTCCGCAAGTATTTAGGTGGAAACAAAATGACAAGTCATGGTTTCCTTGTGCTGCTGGGGAGGGGCTGGGGCTGGAGAGGAGAGAAGTGAAGGAGCGCAGATGGGATTTTCCAACTCCCCACCCTGTGTGTGCACAGCCAGGGCTCGGCCACAGCCTCCTCCCCCACAGTCCCCATGGCCCAGGGGGTTGCAGAGCGAGCTTGGCAGGACAGACAGATGGGTAGGCTCCTGATGGGTTGATGTGAGGGACTCCAGCCTAGCAGAGCCCTGTTCCCACATTCCCCTGCCATCAATGCCTAGGATTCCTCCATTGTATCTTCATGTCTTGGAATCTCAAACACTCTTCTTGTGTTCTAGACTCACAGCCCCAAAGCCCCACGGGAAGTGTAACGGCTTCACCAGTGGCTAACATTAGTTAGTGTTCGCTAACAGCCGGCTGACAGCCAGGTCTTGTGGGAGTGTAAGATTGTACGTTTGGGAAGGAGGGCGAGGGAGAAGGGTTTAGGGAGACCACACGTTGCCTCTGCTGGCCCTGGGGAGGGGATGGTCTATCCCCTCCAGCAGAGAGAACCCTGCAGCTTAGGGACGCCTGAGCTCCACGCCAGGAGGGCCCTGGAGAAATCGGCGCCCTTGGTTCCTTTACAGGCGCTGCGGCCAGGGAAGAGCCTCCCTCTCAGGAGTGCAATAGGGTGGGCTGTAAAGGCAAGTGCCAAGACACAGACAAATGAAATGCCCTGACCCCAAGAGACAATGTCTCAGTTTCCCCAATACACTGGAGGACACCGATGGTGTCTGCTCTGTGCCATTGTCCCCATCACGAACCATCTCGAGTGTGGGGCTCAGCAACGCCTGCTAGCACAATTGTTTTATTTCTCAGGTGGGCCTCTGTGCTCAGAGGGAAAGGTGCTTTTCAGGCGAATGACCCAGTGCCTCCCCCCGGAGCATGGCCATCGGAGAGCTGGGACTGTGGCTCACTCTGACATACTGAGGAGTCACAGCTGTCAAACCCCAGCCCACGGGGCACAGACTTGGCTTCTTTCTGGAGGCAAATCTCATTCATCTTTGAGGACTCAGATCAAAGCCATGTTCCTCGCAAGCCCTTCTCATTTCTCCAAACTCTTGTAGCACTGACTTTGGGCCAACATCTACCTCCTGCGACCTGTCCCCTCTCTGGCCTCCTCTGCCAGCTCTCTGCCCTTCACTCACCCCGTTCCATCCATGTGGGCCTTCTGTCAACTCCCGAGGCTCCCCATGCCAGGATCTGTTGTTCCCCCTGGAATGCTCCTCCCTTTTCTTCGGGTTAACTCTGTCATCCTCTGTTAACTCCGTCAGCCAAATACCACCTCTGAGGAAGTCCTCCTTCCCAGCCTGGGGTGGGCTGCTCTGTTAGGGGCTCCCATGGAATCATTTTCCTTTGCTGACTTCAAAGCTCTGGGCCTCCCTGGTGCCTGCACGAATGGTGCGATGGTTTGACTCTCTGCCTGCCCCACTCAGACAGCTAACCTCTCCCTGTTGCCCTACAGGTGGTTGGACAAGGACAAGGACGATGGGCAGCTGGTCCGAGAGTTGCTGCCCAATGATAGCAACGCGACACTGAAGAGTGAGTTGTCCTGACGACCAGGTGCTGGGTGTGCCTTGGTGACACAGGCATCTTCCCTAAGCACTTTGAGAAAGCATGTGTTCGTCACATGTCAGAGGAGCACAGGGGTGGTCTCTGTGCTATGCACACAGTCTCTTTGCAGTCTCGGGTGTGAGTCCCTGAATGCACACGAGTCAACAGAATGACAAGAAAAGTAACCCTGGCTAGTGGTGCCAAGCTTTGGAGGGTACCCGTCATTCAGGCCTTGGGAGGGGAAACGCATTTTGAATGGACTATAAAATGAGGATTTAAAAAAATACCGCGTATTATCCCCGGGACCTTATTGTCTTTTTTATTGGTGGTGCTTCTTCAAGTGCCTTGGTTTGCCCGTGAGCTTTAGACAAAATTTAAAACAAACTTGTCTCCAGAATGGTCATCGATACCAACACCTCATGTTTATCATTTTTTTTCTCACCTGATCTCCACAATAACCCCAGAATATGGACAGAGGTGATGTCCATTCATCAGACGGGGAGACCGAGATCTGGAGGGGCTGAAGATATTTATATTCTACCTTTCCTAGGGTCCAATATAGATCGCACAATGGGAGCTAGACTGTCCAGTCTCTGGGCTCAGAATACAGAATTTAGTAGTTGGGAAAGACTTTAGGAGGTGAGATGCCCACATGTGTGGTGAGAGTCTGAAGTCAGTGTGGGGCTGGGACCAGTACCCGGGGTGTCTCCGTCCTTTATCGCTGTTCTTCCACCCCAGCCAGTAACCGCTTCCCCATGTGGACATGGCCTCTGAACCCTTGCTTTTCAAGTGAGAGCCTTTGAAAGGGTTTAAATGGAAAATGATATAAGGAAGGGATCTTCTCAGTTCCTGCTACATCTTTTAGCAAGCAAGACGGAAGCCATTTCCTCGAGTGCCCTTGGATGTCCCTAGTAGGGCTGATGTGGACCAGACCACAGGTCTGGCCTTTCCCAGGGCCTGGCCGGTCTGTAGGGCTGGGCCCCGGGAAAGGTGTGCTCAGCTGTCTCTCTCCAGATCTTTCTTCCCAGTGGGAAGACCCTAAGGCAGCAGCAGTGGCAGACTTGGGAATGATCACTATCTTCCCAATGCTTTCTCTTCTTTCCCCAAGACACGCCGCCTGGAGCAAGCCTGAAGGACTTTGGATCTCGGCTCCTGCTATCCCAGGGCTCACCTTTTACTCGGGTGTTCTTAGTCTTGCACACAGATGACACAGACCTTCCTGGCTGATAAAATGCACTGGCACCCACCTGGTGGCCCAGGGACAAGCAGGAGCTTCAGGTCCTCATTAGGATTTCACTCCCAGCCAGTAACTTACTCACTATTGCCATCCTGCACCAAACACACGACCTTCTTGGGCTCAGACTCCTTGCCTGTAAAACCAGGGTCAGAACACTTAGCAATAACACCTGAGTGTGATGTGCTACCTGCTGTCTGGAGAGGTTGCTGCTCCCCTTGCCTCAGTTTCCTTGTCCAGCACAGGAGAAGCTGGACAGGTAATTGCTGGAGACCATTTCAGTGTCTTAAATGTTGCTGTTCTTGCCTGTAATTTGCACACTTTCCTGTTCTCACACCTTCTGGGGCAGGCAGGGCATCTACTAGAATTTTGATCTTGTAGATGAGGGTGCTCCACAGAGATGGAGGGAGCCCCTGTCCCAAGTCATAGGGCTCCTTAGAGAGGACAAGAGCCGGGTTCTTGACTCCCAGGCTGCCCCTACTCCAGGCTGCAGACTCCTTCGCCAACCCGTGCACTAACCACTCCCTTCCTCCCTCTGCCTTGGGCTGCCCAGACTTTCGCTACCACATCAGCTTGAAGACTGGGGATGTCCCTGGGGCCAGCACGGATTCTAGAGTCTACATCAAGCTCTATGGGGACAAATCTGACACCATCAAGCAAGTTCTTCTTGTCTCTGACAACAACCTCAAAGACTATTTTGAACGTGGCCGGGTGGACGAGTTCACCCTCGAGACCCTGAACATTGGAACCGTAAGTCTCCTTGCCGAGACGATATGACGTCATGCCACCCATTCCCCTACGTGCATCCACACACATGTGTACATACACACAAGGCGGCAAGGGAGAGGTTGGTCCATGTGAAACCCACCTGGTTTGTTATCTGCTGCTCACTGGCGTTAGCCTCCTACCCTCCCAGAGTCAGGGAGACACCTGTCCTCGGGTATTGTCTGGGACCAGCAGTAAATCCTTTTGACAGCCTTGAGTTTTCTCAGGCAGGCACTTTAAGGGGGATTAGGCTCAACCTAGGAATGTGGCCTTGAGTTGTTAGGAACTACATTAGTGTTTCGTTCAGGTCTTTATAGGCCAAGGTTGAGGCTTAGTCGAGAAGGGGCTCAGGAGCCTGGGAGTTTTTTCAAGATGACAATTTTTCTTAACTTCACCTGGAGAAACACAGGTCTAAATCCTGGACTTGAGCACTGGGGGTGTCTAGAAATGTCTGAGCTGGGATATGTGTTACCACCGGCCCCTTTCAGGGTGTGGCTTGGTGGAAACTGAGATGGTGATGAGCCCTCTGCCTACAGCGTCATCTTTCCTGCCTGTCCCTTCTCCGTGAGCCCCACCCCGGTTTGGGCCCTGGGATCTCTTCTCCCACCAAAATTCACTCTCAGGAAAAAAAAAATCTCAGTCTCAATCATTCATACGTTGAGGTTAATGAACTTAAATCAAGGTTTTCCTTGATCTAACTGTATTTACATTTTTAGCTGAATTAATAATTGCAGAGTGGGAATGCTGTTCCCTTTACTAAAGGATTTCTGGCAGCAGCTGGCAGATAAATGAAACGTCTGCAAAGAGCGGATGATGGTGGGAGGGCATTTGAACCCCTCCTTGTGTTTCTACAGCCCCTCAATGAGCAGTGCTGGGCCAGTGTGGCCCGGAGATGGGGGGCGTGGCTCTGGCTGCCACGCACCTGTTCTGAGGCCCAGCACTTCTCCTAGCTGCCAAGTGTAAGTTATTTAACCTCTGTTTGCCTTGGGGATCCTCATGGGGCTGTTACTAGCTTTAACTATGTAAATAACAACCTCATGCTCATACTAAGTGCTTAGTAAAAGCTGCTGGGCCATTGCTGTATGTCAAAAGCGAGGTGTTGCAGAGCTAAGACAGTGCCTGCCCTAGGGAGCTTCCAGTCTTAGCAGTTGGAAGACACTTCCCCTTGTCTTCATGCTTTCAGCTGATCCCTCCCTGGGACTGTCACCATCCTGTCGCCACAGAAAGACAACAAAACTCTCCCCTGCCTCTTGGCATGTACCCAAAGGGCTCTCAGGCTTTGTCAACGTAGCTGATTTCCTTCCCACCATTCCAGGGGACCAGGCTACATGCACTCAGCTGTGACAGTGTTGCCATTACTAACCTCAAAGAGGCACTTAGCACTGGGAAAGTGAGAGCAGGGCTCGCGTGGACAATTTTCTAAACTGGCCTTTTGGCACCAGATGCAAAGCTAGTGTCACCTCTCCAAACCATCAGAGAGAGAATCTCAGGGCTGGAAGGGCTCTCGAAGGTCATCTGATAATTTTCTCATGCTAAAATTACCCTGAATATAGCATTAAAAAAAAAACCATAAAAACAGTGCAAATATTTAAAATGCAAGTAGACAAGGGCTGCTCGTAAAGTATCTAGCCCTTGTTAATACAACGAAAACATATTTACATGGCTGGATACTTTCTGGACCACCCTTGTACATAAGGATGATGATGCAATTGTCTACACTCTCACCTATGTTGCCTGTGGGCAAAGACGCTAAAGTGTAAAATAGCAAAGCAACTATAGAGTGTTCTTGGAAAAACAAAAATTTTCCCTAGGTTCAAGAGTCAGAGGAGGAATTGGACACAGAGCCACAGAGCTCTGAGATGTTGTCTGCATATCCTGTCACCAACAGGATGGCTGTGTCAAAGACGAAATGTAGAAATAGGTACAATAATGTACTGTTTAAAACAAAACCAAACCAAATGGATGACACAATTATCAGAAGGTGATGCAAACATTTTGAAGGTTTGCTTTCTCATGCGACCACAATTTAATGTCGTTAAGGACTAGTGGAGCTTTCAAAGTTCATGCCACTCCTGCTTCCTGCCTCTTTGTCACCAAGGCCCCAGGAGGGGAGGTGTGTGCTGGACTTAGGAGGAGGGAAGGGAGGCTCCAGAAAGGAGAGATGACTCTCTAGACCCCCAGCTGGTTGGTAGTAGGCAGAGGACTGGGACTCAGCCTCTCCTGAGGAACTGGGGACCAGGGTTGAGGACAGTTGTTTACACTGGGGTTTAGGGAGGCAGGGATGGGGACATGGAGATTTCTACACAACCAGCTCCTTGTTCACCCTCACTCGGGTTTCCTTCAGATCAACCGGCTGGTGATCGGGCACGACAGCACGGGCTTGCACGCAAGCTGGTTCCTGGGCAGCGTCCAGATCCGCGTGCCCCGCCAAGGCAAGCAGTACACCTTCCCTGCCAACCGCTGGTTGGACAAGAACCAGGCCGATGGGCGCCTGGAGGTGGAGCTGTATCCCAGCGAAGTCGTGGAGATCCAGAAATGTATGGAGCAGGCCGTGGGGGACTGTTGGTATTGTTTCCCCCGTAGGGTGGGACCCAGGGAAGCGAGAGGGACTCTGGGGCAACTCGAGTCTTGTCTCCAAGTGGTGGTGGCCGGGATCCTGCGGAGGGAGAATGAGGACCTCCAACTGTCTTGTACCATGGTGCTGGGAGGGAAGAAGGACTCATTTTACAGATGGGGAAACTGAGGACTCAATGTATGAAGCACTTTTTTCTGTGATAAAGGTGGCAAATGGCTTTATTAGGAAATGTACTTTCTCAGCCCTGTGTGGGAGAGGAGTTTGTGATATGATCCATGTCTTCCGCTGGGAAGACTAGCTGGGAGACAAAACTGTTTACTCATTCATTTATTCAATAAATATATAGTTGGCCCTGCATTCGTGAGTGCTGCATCTGTGGATTCAACCAACCAAGGATCAAAAATATTTGAAAAACATTGCATCTGTACTGAACATGTACAGACTTTTTTCGTTATCGTTGTTCCCTAAACAATACAGTAGAGCAACTATTTACATAGTATTTACATTGTATTAGCTATTACATAAGTAATCTAGAAATGATCTAAAGCATATGGGAGGATGTGCACAGGTTATGTGCAAATACTATGCCATTTTATATCAGGGATTTGAGCATCCGTGGATTTTGATATCTTTGGGGATCTTGAAACCAACCCCCCATGGATACCCAGGGGCGACTGTTTATTGAGGGTGTCTCTGGGCTTTGTGGAGGCAGCTGTGAGCAAATCAGACAAAAGCTTTGCCGTCCCAGACTTTACATTCCACCGGGGGAACAGACAATGAATAGATAAGGTAATGCCAACTAACAGCTATGGAGAAAAGGAAGCAGGGTGGAGGGTTAGCAGTGCTGCGGATGGAGGACCTTTTCAGATAGGGTGGCGACGTGTCTGAGGTGGTGAAGGATCAGAGACACAGAGGTCATCTAGAGGGTCAGGAATACAGTAGGACCAAAACCTGGCACAGAGAATGTCCCTTCTCTCACCTCTGCATGTCTACGCTCACCCTGAAAGCAACTGCCAAGACTTTCTTCCCCAGGAAGCTTCCCAGAGTGGGAACCCCAATACGGAGTCACCTCTCCCTCTTCCAGAACTCTCTATCTTTTCAATGTGCACATGTTATCTCCCCAACCCACCTGTAAGTCCCTTTGGTCTGTGTTGTACACACAGGCTTTGTAATGGTACCTGCCAGAGTGGTAATCAACTCCTTCCCTCTTTTTATAAACTAAAACTTGATTTCCATCAGAGTAATATAGATACCAGTCAAGAAGATAAAGATAAAAAAGCTAACAAAGCAGCTCTCCTTGGCTTGCAGAGGGCTGCCTTGCCCTGCGTGTTCATGCGTCCCTTCTCATGGCAAATCCCTGGTGTCTCTGTGTGTCCAAATTTCCGTTTTTTATAAGGATGCCAATCGGATTGGATTAGGGGCCACCCCAAGGGTCTCATTTAAACTTAATCACCTCTTTAAAGGCCCTATCCCCCAATATAGTTACGTTCTGAGGTTCTGGGGCCCGGTGCTTCAACATAAGAATTTTGGGGGAAACACAATTCAGCCTATAACATACTCTTATCTCCCAATCTCTGATAGATGTTAAATTTTTTTCGTAGGTTCAACCCCAGTGTGAATTCTGAAGGTTTCCTTTCTACCTTCCCCTTCCCCCTTAAACATTCTTTTTTTAAATTTCAGAATATTATGGGAGCACACACATTTTCGTTACATAAATTGCTTTTGTACAGTTTGAGTCAAAGGTCCAAGTGTGCCCTTCACCCAGACAGCGTGCATTGTGCCCATGAGGTGTGAATTTATCCATCCCCTCCTCCTCTCTCCCACCTGATTGTTTTTTGTTGAATTTTACTTCCATTTGTTGAGTTTTACTTCCATATTTATTGAAACTAATTGATTAGCATAAGTGCTAATCGATTAGTTCCAATTTAGTATTGAGTGGTGTTTGTTTTTCCATTCTTGCGATACTTCACTTAGAAGAATGGTCTCCAGTTCCATCCAGGTCGTTACAAAAGACACTAGATCACCATTTTTTTTTTATGGCTGAGCAGAACTCCGCGGTGTACGTATACCACATTTTATTAATCCACTCACATATTAGTGGGCACTTGCGTTGTTTCCACATCTTTGTGATTGTGAATTGTGCTGCTATAATCACTTGAGTGCCAGTGTCATTTTTATAAAATGTCTTTTCTTCCTTTGGGTAGATGCCTAGTAGTAGGATTGTGGGATCAAATGGTATTTCTATTTTTAATTCTTTGAGATAACTCCAAATTACTTTCCACAGGGTTGTACTAATTTGTAGTCCCACCAGCAAT
>CAUYSK010019391.1:0-52460 GCA_963575035.1 Avahi laniger | reverse complement strand
GGTGATAAAAGGGCTGGGGACAGACAGGAGAATCAAGCTCCCACACTCTGTGTCACCCCTGTGAATTGGACGCAGAGATGTCTTAGGAACTAGACAGAAAACAGGCCTGGTGGCCCTGAGACCTTTGTCTCCACACTGTCCGTTTTTACGTGGCTTCGTTTCGATAAATATGACATTTGAGGTTCTGGTCAAGAAAGTATCACCTGGCAGGAAGTGTATTTGGTCGCCATCTCTATATGCAGGCTCTCAAAATGTTTGGTTCCTTTACAATTCATTAATGGGAAGAATTTGAAATTTCCACACACAGGCGTTACCCTCCTGAGAGGGTGAGAATCCAGGACCTGCTGGGTGACGAGGAAGGGGCTCAGCGTGGCAGGGAGCAGCGGGTGGCCACTGTGGAGTGGACATGGGCACTGAGGAGAAAGGACAAGAGTCGGGGTGCCAGGGCTAGGCCTAGCTCTGTCACCTGTGGGCTGTTTGTCATTGGACAAATTATTTAACCTTTCTGAGACTCCAGAAACTAGGAAATATTTATCGTCATATTTCATCGGGCTACTATTGTGATGAACTCAAAAATGTACGGAACAACGTCAGTGTCAGGAGTTATTAGTGTGCCCCTCAGGACCACTGCCACCATCCTGCCCCAGTGGTCCCCTCCTCTCTGTCCCTCCCCCTGGATTACTTCTGCCATGCCAAGTTAGACCTGCCTGGGAGTGGGGGAGGAGTTGGTCTCCCACGATGGCTTTTCTGCCACTGCTGGTCTCTCACTCGCGCCGTCTTTTTCCCCCTGGGCTCAGTGTTCCCGGGAGGGTGATGCTAAGGGAGAAAGCCGTGGCAGAGGGAACGGGGGGTCAGGGACCGCGCTGGCTGCCAGGAGTTGGGCTTAGAGCCAGCCTTTGCCTTCTGTGCCAGAGAGCCAGTGACTGCAGATTTCTGGCTGACGCCTGTACTGACTATCCCCAGAGCAGTTATACGGCGAATTTCTTAAATGCAAAAAAATTTCTCAAGCTTTAGTTTTCTTTGGGCCAGGAGAGCACTCTCTCAGAGTTTCGCTTGCAAGCTATATGTATTCTTGGAAGGCTCCAGCAGCAGAATTCAAAAACAGCTCCTCGCCTGGTCTAAATGGTCTTGCTAAAAACATCTCCTCCCGCCCCCAGATCTGAACTTAAGCCTTAGACTGATGTCCTCTCTTTGTGTCGCGTGAGGGAACTAAGCCTTTGTTCTTTTTGACTTTTGCACGCCCAGCTCTTCTCAGATCCTCATTTACCTCCCAGGGAGTGAATTCTGTGCAGTCCACACTCATAGTTGTGCACCTAGTGTGGTGCCAGCCACTGAGTTAGACACTGGGGCCAAGGAATGTGGGTCCTCAGGAACCCAAAGGCCAGTAGTCACATCAGAGCCGCATGAATCTGGGGCCTGGTAGGAGGCCCCTCCTATACTGCCTAGACTTGGCCTTCGTAGCTGTGGCATAGGGGCATGTTAGCTGGGAAGTGACCCAGTTCCATTCCAGTGTGGAGAAGAAATGGTATGGAGGGTGGGAGAGGGCAAAGGAGGGTCTCAGAAACCACTTAAGTGTCTACTGAAGTAATCCGGACAGGAGAGGCAGGGCGGGCTGTAGAGAAAAGGGCGGACTTGGAGAAGTGGGCAGAGGCCCATCCACCGGGATTGAAGATCAGTTTGGTGTGGGGCAGGGAAGAGAGAGGACTGCGGCATGATCTCTGGTCGTGCCCTTTCCAGAGAGAGAAAACACAGAAGGCCAGAGGAGGAGCAGGGTTGGGGCAAGGTGGTGACTGCGACTTTGGATATATTGCCCTTGAGATGCCTCTGAAGGTCAAGTGGAGATGTCCAGTAGGCCCTGGGGTCCGCAGGCCTCGAGCGTAGGCTGGAGGTCTGTGCCTGGAGATGTGGGTGCGGAGCTGTCCGCGCATAGGCTGGGTGGACGAGAGTGCACGGTCCTAACCACAGACGGGAAGAGCAAGGGGACTGCTGGGAAAGGATATAGGAGGAGTGCAAGGCAAGTGCAGGTGGTGGGACAAGGAAAACCATGAGAGGTACTGTCACAGCACCTGGGGGAGGCTCAGCATGTCCAACGGCTCAGAGAGGGTGAGGAAGGAAGGGCTGTGATGCATCTGCCTGAGTTCGCAACGAGGAGCGTGGCGGTGTTCTGAGGGCCTGTTCCTTCCGGGGCCTGGTGCGGATGGCGTTGGAAGGAAAGCACGCTGCCTCTTTGCAGCTGAGGTAACGGGTGCAGTGCTCTTCTCTGGGGCACGGCTGGGTGCAGATAGTCGGAATGAGAGGACAACTATTGTGTTTTTTCTAACATTGGCAACACCTGAACATCCCGTACTGAGGCAGGGAGACCCGTAAAGGGGGATGGTTGAACATACAGACTGGGGCTGCTCAGGAAATGGGAGGAAGTGGGCCCATGATGGGTAGGGCCTGTTAGAGAGGGTGCGGCAGCGACAGCTCTGTCACTGGAAGGAAATCGTGAGTACGGACAGGGTGACCACACAGCCTAGTTCACTCAGAGCAGTCCTACTATGCAGCTGTTACCCCAAGAAAATTATGAGTAGCACCCCTTTTCACTTTCAGAACAGTGCTGGTTTGGGTGATAGAGTATCTGGTCACCTCGACTGCATGCACCCACTTAAGTAGGTTTGTAGGTAGATGAGAAACTGCAGGAGTTCCTACCTGAAGGACTCTTTTTTTGTTGTTAAATTTTCTGTTACAGTAGCAGTCAAGTTTTCTATATTCCATTAGAAGAGGCTGGAGGAATGGAAGAGAGACCTGGCGTGGGAACAGCATCAACAAGTATTGCTCTACAGCAGGGCTGAGCTGAGCCTGAGCACATAAATTTGCCTGGCAACAGGCGGTGCATGGCCACCTTTCCCCCTCTCCGCAGCCTGGTGTCAGCGGGAGAGAAGAAGGTTGGGTCCATCTGAGGTTGGGGCTGTCCTGGGCAGATGTGGCCAGTGGGTACGAGAGTGGCTGAAGTGATGTAACTCACACCAATACAAGCTTTGTACATAGAGGCATTTATTGCAGCATCATTTATGAGAGTAGAGGATTAGAAATAATAATTGTCCAATAAGGGGGGTGGCATCCAGTAAATTAGGGCACATTGATATGAGGGAATATTATATAAACATCAAAATTTTGTTTAGGTAGAATTTAATATGATGGGAGACTGCCTAGATCGTAATATCAAGTTAAATAAGAAAGTTACAGAAAGATGTATATTAAACAATCTCAGCTGTGTGGTGCATAGAAAAACTTTGCATGTGTTTAAAAAAGGCTGAGCACAAATATTCCATAATGATATTTGTGGGAGCTGATAGATTATGCATATTTTTGTATTTTTAAATTTTTCTTCAGTATGTTCACACTACTTTTATAATAAGGAAAAATAATCTCTCTAGGAAAATGTATTTAAGGAAAAAATGCTTTGAACATAACAAAGAATGTTTGCGATCATAGTTTAATTTGGCCTCCTCAGAAAAGCATTACAGGGAGTTTTCATTTTCTCATTCCCACGTGGAGAACATGAACAGCAAGGCTTGGTGTTTGAGAGCACAGGTTTTGTATCAGATATGCCTGGGTTTGAATCCCAGTTCTGCTACTCATCTGAGCTGCAGTGTGGCCATGGTGCAATCTCAGGCGGGCTACTTCTCTTAGGTTTAGTTCCTTATTTATGAAGTAGAATAATGCACATCCCCAGTCTCTTCTTTACAACTCCAAAACCCGAAGAGCTCTGAAAACCCACGACCATTTCTTACAGTGACAGCAAATTCATTTGGCTGCAAAACCTGACCTCAGTTGATGTAATCTTTATTTCATTTGAGTGAATATTTACAACTGTGCAGCAGAAATGTTTAATCATGGGATGCTGTCCCTAGACCCCAGAGAGGGTGCTAGGTAATATGCATTGTTCAGATATAAGATTGTGGACTGTAGGACCTGCCTCAGAGGGTCATTATAGAATCAAATTGGATTGTGATTGCAGAGATCTCAGAACAGTTCTTGGGAGAGAGGAAGCGCTCACGGGTGTTAGCTACTGCTATTATTATCTGCGAGCTTTCGCTGAGTGCAGAGTGCATGATCCTGCCTGCTGCTCGCTCTTCCTTCCATTCCTTTGCTCATCAGGACATTTGAGAAGACTGAAGTGTCGTGTACAGTGGGAACTTAAGATGGCATTGTTTAGGACACAGCAGTGCGAAACAGGAACTTCTAGCAGGGAGATTCTCCTTCCTCTTTCCTTCTCTCAGATTTCTAGCTTTTTGTGGAATTAGCCATAGGGAATAATGCACATTAATGGGCCACCCAGATAATCAGAGAGTGAGTCTTACTTTTGTGGGGAAGACTTTAGTCTCAAAGCGTATGCACTCATTTTGGTATTGTAATATATTTACAGCATAGTGACTCCACATTTAAAGGCGTACTGTGCTTTAAGCAAAAACTAGTCCAATATATAATTTATTGTTAATTGAAGAATGGTTATTTACTCATTTCCATAGGAATTCACAATAAGAATTTTTTATTTCGAATCCTCCTAGTATCTTCAAAATACAATTCAATTCATCCAGCCCTCTCAGAAGCACACGTAGGGTGCACACTGAGGTCCACCTGCATGACCACAATCATTACTTCTTCCTTTTCTTGGAGGAGTCCACATTTCATAAATCCTGTTAGTGCGGCATTAGCCAACTACACTGTTAACTTCACCAAGAGGAGTTAAAACCTATCGTGTAATAGGATCAAAAGTCCCACGTTCTGAACCAACGCCAGTCTAGAAAGAATGTCTGCACCCTTCAGGGTGACCACAGCCGGTAGTGAGCCTCCCCTGCAGCCACGTGACTCGCTTTGACTCGGGGCGTGTCACTCGTGGCTCTTACACACCTGTGGCCCAGTAGGTTCCCCGACGGGCAGCGTTTGGCCTTCACAACATCAACTTAAAATCACAGACCCTCAGGTCTAACAGGAATTCGTTGAAGTTTCCTCTGTCAAATCCAGTTAGTCCGGAAACACACTGCAGCATTTTTAATAGGAAACCAAAATAGACCTCCCTGAGATAAATGGCTCTAACATTTTGCACATTGGTCCAGTGGTGGGAGAGCTAGTCTGTGGGTCAGAAAGGACTACCTCTTAGGAGGCCCTACCTTTCTCTACTTCAATTCATCAGGTCCTTGTTGGCCCCTACTTTGTGCGCCCAGCACAGAGTCAGAGCACATTTCTGCACCTTCTTGGGTTCCAGCTTATCCTCCGTGCCAATCTATTCATTAGCGCCAAGCCCATCGGCATAATTGGAGCTTCTGAAGTCAGATGGACACTGCATCGGCTCGCTGTCTCATTAGCCCCTGTGCAGCCCCTAAACCCATCATCAGACATGTCTCCCGTCATGATTGTTATTATTTCCTTAATACAGGTATTGTTGAAAAGGATTGTTTTTAACACAGTTTTGCTTAACTTGTTTGATCTCCAGAAAACAATAAATCGACTAAATAGAGCCAACGTTGTGGGCAGGAGAGGGGGTAGGGTAGTGGGTGAGGCCAGCGAGGCTTCCCTCTGGTTAGAATGAGAGAGAAGCAGGTACAGAATTTGGGCCAATCACAGGCCCTGTCCTCCCTGGACAGGAGAGCACTGTTGCAGCCGGAGGTGGTCCAGCTTCAGAAATGATCCGCTTTGTGTAACCTGATGTGTCACAGGTACTGTTAGAATAGCGAACAGTGTGGTCTGCATTTTGGAAATACAGGGGCTCTCACCTGAGCTTACAGCTAGACGAAGGCCGCCCACTTGCTTGGTGATTGCAGGCACGCGGTCTGCCCCACTGGGCACCAGGATTTGGTAATGAGCAGGTTATCTTTCAGGAAGAGTGTTGGCTGAGGAGTTGGGAAGCAGAGATTCCGGATGTAGTTCTACCTCTAGCTGTGACAACTTTTAGCCCGTCCCTCACCTGCTCTATCCTCTGGACTTTTGGGCTTTAAAATAGCAGTATCCTTTTTTTATAATTTTCCTAACTCCATCTCTCCCCAAAAAGCTAGAGATGGTGGAATGTATGTGTTAAATGACAGTCCTTGGTACACACTAAGTGCTTAGTCTATCATCCTTCCTTCAAGAAAGTTGATGGTTTAGCCACATGCATCCCAGACAGGTCTCCCCGACTGAGACCTGTGTCTGTCTGGAAAGCTCAATCCCCCCGGGCCTCGTGTTTGCCCCACATGCCCCGTGTCAGGTCCAGGGGTTGCCTCGCTGCCTACGTTAGGGTAGCCTGTTCTTGATGCCTGGAGCATCCCTGGGAGTCTGAAACCTGGAAGGACCCTTATGCCTTCAAGGAAGAGCAACTGCAAGCAGTTCTCAGGCTCCCTTGACCAATTCAAAGTCATCTTCAGCAAGTCCAGTGCAGCCCCCACGGAACTCTTGCAGCCCACCTTCTGTCTTTTGGGAAACCCAGAAAATCTAGCGTGGGGTTGTGTCCTGCATGGTGTTTTCCAGCATTAAACTCAATCATCAAAAGATGTATCAGGAAGGCAGGGATGGGGGGCCTGGGACAGGGGTTAGGCCGGGAGGGCTGGAATGTCTGTTTGCACTTGCAAAGTCAGCGTTGAACCACGTTGTGTTGGAAAATCTCTTTGGCCTTTATTTACCACGGTGGGTAGCCTGGGGAGAGGGAGAGCTGGGTGGGGAAGGAAGACAATAGAATGCTGTGTTGCCTTCCGTGAAAGCATGTTCTAAGCAAATAACATGGCAAGCTCAGTCAGAGCCCTGCTCAGGCAGCCCTGGTGCTTAAAGGAGGGTCTCCCTGCAGCTGTTGGCGGCGGAGGGCGGAGCATAGACAAGCGCTCGGAACCTGCAGGAATCCCGCATGGGAGCTGACCCAGCAGGGAGGGCGAGCAGAGCACCCTCCAACCGGTCCGGTCCCCAGTCTGCACTAGTGAACAGACGGCCCCAGAGGGCGTCGGAGGGGCTGTTCTGGGGAGAGGCGCTATGAGGAGACCACAGAGGAGGTGACCAGAGAACCGAGTGCACACGCTTCATGCCGAGAGTGACCGACATCTGGAATGTGTTATCCGGAAGGGTTACAGGCTGGAGGAGCTCCTAGGGCTTTTCAGGGGGTGGGGTGGGGGAGGGGGAAGCCTTCAGAAACTCAAGGAGGTTTCTAAACAAAAGGAATTTGAGAAGGGTTGGAGAAATAATGAGAAATGCAAACTTGACCCAGAGTTTCTGTCTATCGCAAGGCTTCTTCCCTGCCTGTCTTTGCATGTTTCCAGTTCACCGGGACCCGGGAGGGCCCTGTGCCTTATCCAGTGCCCAGCGCTGGCGGTGTGGGGGCGGGGGTGTGGGGGACCCAAGAGCTCAAGGGGCCGCAGAGAGCAGAGCCCATGCCTGGCTCTCGAGCCCTGAGGATAGGCAGGCCGCCAGGACTAGGATGCTCTTAGGGTGACTGCTATGGTCCCCTCCCTTTACAGAAGAGCAAACTGATGCCGCCTGGGAGGTGGAAAAAGGACTTGCCCAAGGACTCAGGTGGGGAGCCGGGAGTAAGCCAGGCTCTGGACCCCTCCTGCTGCTTGCTTTTCTCGCCTTCTTAGGATCCTTGGTCCAACACCACACATGTGCATGCACGCACACGCACACATACATGCACATCCAGATGTGCACACAGCTCGCAAACACACTCACATACACACCACATGCACATGCAGACGTACACGTGCCACTTAGTCATACACACCGCACAGACATTCCACACACAGACACGCACACTGCATACACATGTGCACACACAGACATACACACATAGGCGTGCATACCACACATGGACACACACAGCTACACACACCACACACACATGCAGACATACACACACCACACAGATACACAGACGTACACAACACAGACACACACAGAGAAACACATGCTAATATACACACCACACACGTACGTGCATACGCATATGCACACATACACCACACAGACTTACACACCATATACATGTCACATACACACACACATATGGGTATACACGAACCTACACACAGAGACAACACACAGACACGCACATGCACAGGCATGCTACACTCATGCACATGTGAACTGCAACCATACACAGATGCCACACACACACACACACACACATACACAAACACACGCCCTCACACACACACTGCCCGATCCATTTCCCAGCAGCACAGGAATGGTTTAGGTCCCTTGTCATCCCAGCCTCTGATGGCAGTGCTGCCAGACATTGCCCTTTCCACTCTCTGGATAGATGGCCTGTGCCATCCCAGCCTGTCCCGTGGGCCCCTGCGGCACTGCCAGCAAGTGCTGGGAGCAGCCGAGATCTCATGCCCTCGTCTTCCCATGGTACCTGCTCTGTGGCCACCTACCGTGTCTACAACACCTGCCTGTTCATTTCCCTGGCGGGTGGGAAGGAAACGTAAGTTAGTGCAGGGGTGTACCCCAGGGGGTGGTGGAAGGGTGGGGAAGTCTCTTACCTGAGCAGAAGTGCCGAGCCTTCTGGAGCTAGGCAGTGCCGACCCCGGAGGGCCACCATCCTCCAGCCTTCCCGTGTTCCCACTGCTAGGGGCCTGTGCTCAGCTGAAGTTCCCTGTTCATGAAGGACCCCCCTCCCCACACACACACACACACACACACACACACACACACACCCTCTCCTCCTTGCTCTGCCTCCCTCTCTGTCCCTCTCTCTCTCTCTCTTTCTGTCTCTCTTTCCCCACTTTCTCTGTCTCTCTGTCTCTCGCTCTCTGTCTTCCTCTCTCTGTCTCTGTCTCTGTCTCTCTCACACTAACCCTAAACACACCCACTCACCCTAAACTCTCAGTGAGCAGAAGTGGCTTCATCTCTCTGCTTGGCCACTTTGCAGTCAACCCCCCAGGGTGAGGGACCCTCAGTAGCACCCACCCTCAGGCTCCCGGCAGTGCCAGGGCGTGTCCGTGTTCTCCGGGGTCCCAGCCCACAGGGTGAGCAGTGCACCAGTGGTGACCCCAGAGACCCCTTGTAAACCCTCAGTCAGGAACTCACTGTGGCCCTTCTGAGCAAATGCAGTGGAAGGTCCTCATCGACAGTGTACAAGGTGACGCCTCTAATCCCCTGCAGTGTTTCCAGCTGTGGTATTTATCTTTTGCTGTGTGACACCCACCCCTCCATAGGAAAACTTAGTAGCTTAAAACAACCACTGTTTTATCGTTTTTCTTGATCGTGTGGGCCAGGGACTTGGGTAGAACTGGGCTGGGTGATTCTTCTGGGCCAGGTGGCCTTGACAGGGGCCACTTGGGGGTATTCAGCTGGCGGAAGGGCTGGTCTGGATCATCCAAGGCAGCTTCCCCCCAAGATCGGTGCCTTAACAGGGATGGTGGGCGGCTGGACATGGCTCGGCCTGCGCAGGGGAGCCCCCACCTGGTGGCCTCCGCATAACCAGATGACCCACGGGGCGCCCAGGGCCCCACGAGCAAGGCCAAGGCTGCGCGTCTGTCATGACCTAGCCTAGGAAGTGGCGTAGTGTTGCCTCCACTGTACTGAATTGGTCACAACAGTCACAAGCCCACCAGGATAAGAAGGGAAGGGACACAGACACCAGGCCTACATGGGAGAAGTGTCAGAAACGAGCAGTCATGTTTTAAACTAGCAACATGCGTGTGCACAGGATCTAGCACCAGTGTACCTTCTGCCCAGGCCTTGGGAAGAATTTACCCCCCTTTGCCATCTGATATGTCAGGAAAGCCTCTGTGCTCAGACCTCCTTTCTCGGGCTCCCAGGGGTGTCTCCTGAGGCCATGCTCTGTGGCTGCCCTAAGCCCCCTCCTCCACCTCGTGTCTGGAGAGACTGTGCAGCCGCTGTCTGTGCTGCGAGTCCCTGTGGTCATCATGGCAGTTGGCTGGGATGGAGAGAAGCCCTTTGGAAACAGGTGCGTTTTTAAACATCGTGGAGAACACTGGTCTTGAGGATGCGGAGGAACAGGGAGACCAAAGGGATGAAAAAGCCATCAGGTTGGAGGTGACGTCATCCAAAGTGATGGCAGGTTTATGGATGGAAAGGAAAATGCACCAATTCCCAATGCCCATGAGGAAGGTGGATGCCAACAGATGATGCTATGCAAATACTTGTGAAAAGACGGAAAAGGGAAGGATTCTGTCTCCATGGGCTGCCTCTTGGGCTAAGTAGGGCTGCTAGGGCCCCAGCCCTCTCACATACAGTGTGAAACCCGTTGTGTTGGTCAGGCTCACATGGGACCCCTGCGTCTCCTCGAGGAAGCCCCGCTGCCAGGTGTGGGCAGGCTTCCCTCCACGTGTCCTCAGATGCACTGTTCTGTGTGTGGCTCCAGTAGAACAGCACGGGCTGGTCATCTGGGGAGCCGGGTTCTAGTTCTGGCTCTTCCATTAGTTGATTGTTTCATTTGGGGCAAATCACTTCCCCCACAACCTTCCCATTGTAGGAGAATCCCAGTAGAGTAGGATGCCTGTTCCTGGCACCAGGGCTTCAAAGGGACACAAAGAAAGAGGGAGGACCAGAAAATGAGACTGATAATAAGGATCACTTGGCCTGGAGAAGAAATGACTCAGGTTGGCGTAGAGTGGTGGAAGTACAGGATATTCCAGCTGGAAAGAACCTTGAAAGTCTTTAGCTTAAGAACTCTAAACCTAGGCTCTGTGGGCACTAGGTTGGGCTTTATGGAGTCTATGAACCCCCTTGAAATATTCTGTAAATTTTTTCTGGTAGGAGCACATGTGTGTTTTTTAGCGGAAGGGTTCTTTAGCTTTGATCACATTCTAAAAGATGTCAAGGATCCGAAAACGATTAAGCCCACCAGCATCATGTTATGTAATTCTTAACCAGGGGCGATAGCTCTCCCTAGATGGTATTTAGAAAAGTGTGGGTCCTTTTTTTGGTTGTGACCATTGATATTTAGCAGGTGGGGGCCTGAGTTGAGTGTGTGTGGGACAAAAGTGAACAATGATTAACTGCCCTGTGGAGAAGCACCGCTAGGAAACGAGAATCCCCAGAATGAGCAATGATGGCCCCGTAACCACAAAGCTAGTTAGTGGCAGAGTTGGTTTTTATTAACAAATCAAAGCAGGACATGTGCCCAGAGTCCACATTATTTTGCTTCTTCCTGTCAACCACAAATGTGCTGCGATCTGTGAAAACTAAAGCATCAGAAATCTCTCCTACCTTCGAAACTCCAGCCAAGCTTTGAAATGAATCCCTGCGTCCATGGTTTCCTTTACCCTCGAATAAGAAAAGAGGAGAGGAATATTTTACATTTCGGGAAACTAAGCATAAACAAATGAGCCACCAGCCCCGTGTTGAATAGATACGCTTTTCAGCTACTGTGAATCAGCGAGACCAGCCTCAGATGGAAATGTCCTCTTTATGTTTCAGAGGGCCTGCCTTGAAGGTTGCTTTCTCTAAAAAAGGAAAGGAA
The DNA here is from genome assembly GCA_963575035.1 of Avahi laniger. Classification (NCBI taxonomy): domain Eukaryota; kingdom Metazoa; phylum Chordata; class Mammalia; order Primates; family Indriidae; genus Avahi; species Avahi laniger. The sequence continues at coordinate 41,023 of CAUYSK010019391.1, read as the reverse complement.
ACATTAATACACCAGCTCGGTGCCTGCTGCCTTGTTCACTGCAAGGAAGTGGCATGCGTCTCACACTTGAGAATGAATTGGAAGGTATTACGCAATATTAGCTAAAGGGTAGGCCAGCGGAGCCGCACAGACAGGGGTGCATATCCTGGCTCTGCCTCTCCATTGATGTGTAATCTTGGGCAACATTACTTAATCCTTCTGAGCCTCAGTTTCCACAGCTGAAAAGTGGGGATAATAATCGTATCTGCAAGGATTAATTGAGATAATCCACATAAAGTGTTCCACGCAGTCTAGCATATGGTGAGGCTCAGTACATGTTAGCTGTTATTAAAAGCGATTATTATGACTTGTGTCCTTGATTAGAGACAGCTTTGGGTTCAGGGCGTTGGTGCCAAAATTGCTTTCAGAGGACACGCTCTGGGTTGGTTTTTAGTCTTGCCCAGCTGCCCAGGAAGAATCACGGGACCGCCTGGGATTGGAGTCGTAATGTTTATTAAGGCCTGCCGCACAATCCAGTTTGGCTGGAAGACCGGTTTTCCTCCTGCGTGCACATCCCAGCATCACTCCAGGAGTGGGCAGGAAGAGACTCGGAAGGTCACCAGGCAGATGTTTCTTCTGCCTCAGTTTCCTAGTCTGTAAAAGTGTTCACGTGAAGGGTGGTGGCCACACTGAGCAGAAGAGAGAGACCCAGCAGAGTGAAAGACAGCCTCAGCCCTCGGAGTCCTTGGACACCTTACCTTCCTGGAGAGGGGACCCAGACCCGAAGCAGCCAGACCGTTTGCCAGTATCTAATGCTCACGAAAGGAGGTCGGCTCTGTGGCAAGGGGGAGGCATGAGCAGCTGTGTCTGACATGGGCCTGATCGCCGAGCCTGGAGGAGAAAGCCTGCCCTCTGACCACACTTCCTGCGACCACGTCTTCTTGGGGCCAAACCAGGATGGTTTGGGTGGATCCCAGTCTTGCTGCTGCTGCTGCTATGGTCAATGCACAGAAAAAGGTTTGGGTGTTGCCAAGCCAGCTGTGGTCTTGGTTTGGAAGAAGCAACCGGAGTATAAACTGAATGAAAGTCATGCTTTGGGATTTCCCTCCGCTTCCAACACTCAGGACAAAGCCAACTTCTTTATTCTGCCGTTTTGAAGCTCATGCTTGGCTGGGTAGACAAGATAGATACTTTATCATCAGCATCATTGTTGTCATCATTATTTATTATAATTATAAAAATTGATTACTCAACAGCCTGCCTTGTTCTCGTGTTATTTACAGTTGTATAGCACTTTGCAGGCAGTGTGTGCGCTTGACACGTAAATCCAACTCACGCATGAGACAAACAGGTTGACCTGGGGCAGTTATTCTCCGAGGCCGAAGCTATTCTTCAGTGCCAGCCGTGCCCCCAACTCTCTGTGCCTGAAGCACTTTTCCTTGTGTGTTTTCACACTTAGAAAATGGCGTAAATGCAGACACGGGAAATGATACCAAAATCACGATGTTTTAGAACATTAAATGATACAATAATTTGAAAATAGCCCGAGTATAGCCCATCTTCATCTTGGAGTTACAGTGTGTGTGTGTGTGTGTGTGTGTGTGTGCATGCACAGGCCCACACATGCATGCCTGTGTGCACAGTGGTGGTTGAGTGTGAATGCCCCAAAACAAACAAAACTACATAAATGTCTAGCAAACTAGACAAGGGTATTAAGGCCAGTAGCCGGATGGACTCAGATCTGCCCTGCACATCCTCCTAGTGTGCACTTTGGCTGTGAAACAGGGCTTTGTGGTATTCAGAGGGTGAAGCAAACCTGAGTTTCCCAGGGCTTGTGTCGGCATTCCAAGCTCCTTTCAGATCTCTTTGCCAAGACGGGCTAAGCCAGAGGGTTCCTTGGCCTGGGGAACGACTGTCCTACCTTCCTCCCTGGAGCTGCGGTGCACATTGTTTTGACATGCGCCATACCTTCCCTCTCCCACTGCCTCGGGGCCGGGGAGGGTGTGCTTTGCGCAGTGTAAATTCCTCTCCCAACAGCTGTGCGGAGCGTACTCACAGCTTTGCACCTCCATCTTGGTGCACTTAGCTTTCTCTGGATAAAGCCTCCTTCTCTGTTCAAGGGTCCCCATTCCTCACTTTCTGGCCTCCAGGAAGGACCAGTTTCAGCATTTCCCTTCCAAGGAAGGTGAGGCACCCTTCTGAGGTTCTCTATGTTATTTCATTTCATCCTAGAACATGCCTTCTCTGCTGGCTCTGTGTCTTATTTCCACAGGGAAGCCAGCATCCCCTGAGAATCGAGGACCTTTTCCTGTTTCAGGTCTTGGGCCGAGGACTGACTGCAAGTGTCAGTTGTCTCCGGACCCTTAGTTTTAAGTTCTAACAAGAGGAACCACAGAAGAATTCGGGGTTTTAAACACCAGAACAGGGGTCCGTTTCCCTGCCTCTGCTCTCACCTGGCTTGACGCTAGGCAGATTGCCACCTGTACAGTTCAGGGATTCGCAGATGAGTTCTCACCAGACACCGGGGCAGGGAGAGTGGCTCCCTTCCCTCTGGATCACTGATGGCGTCTGGTTTCCTGTGAGCTGAGAGCACGCTTGCCGGCGTGCTTTGGTTATGGTCACCGGCCTGCGCTCTGAACTTGGCTGTGTTTCTTGCCCTGTCTGAAGCTCAATTTGTGTCTTTTCGGTGCTTCCTGAGACAGGGAGTGTCGTGGTCGCCAACTCTCCAGAGGTGTGCTCAGAGTGAGTGAGGTGGAGATCGCAGAGCTAGCAGGGACGGTGCGTGGAAGCCCACCCGGCGTTGTTCACGTGAGCTCACTTCTCATTCGCTCCAAGCCGCCCCCTCCCTCCATCCCTTTACGAGCGTTTCCCTCCAGTGTTGGTTTTGGATTTATCTTGCCTCTAGTGAGTTAACCTACATGTTTCCAGTTTCAGTCTGATCATGCTATTTCCAGGTTGCCAATCCCCATGAGTGCTCGAGCCTAATTGGTCTGTCCTCACTGGTGTCTGCAGCACCTTTCCTTTGAATGTCATCTTTGCATGTTAATTAATCTGCCATTTTTTTCCTCTTTCCTGCTTCCAGATCATTAATAAAGAGATTAACCAAAACCAGACCAATTCCCAGCAGAGGCTCCACCAGGACCTCTCTCTCTCAGCTCCCAGCCTCGGCAGGGGCCGGAACATCTTCTCGTGGCCCCATTGACTAATTTTGAGGCCTTGGGACCTGTGTTCAGAGCAAAGCCAATGAGAGTTAATTTTGCAATTAAGATTCGGGGCACAAGCTTAGCCAGGCTTTCATGTACGGCCCTAGTTTAATATTTCCACCACATTCCTTTCCCTTTTGTCATTCTACTTTAAATCTATCACTTTCCCACCTCTCCCCCTCCCCACTCCCCGAACAAGACATTACTGTTATCTGGCAGGATGTGGTCTTTGGAGCCCATAGCATTAGTCAGAGACCATGTCATAGCCGCAGAAATTCTCCGAAGAATTAGGCCCTTCTGGATACAGCTGGACAGTGTCCTCTTTAACCTCAGCCAGAAAATACATTTGCTTCCAGAGGATATGGCTATACCAGAAATAATGAAATCTCTTCAATTTGCATATTAAAAATTTGGCAAATTAAAAACTGCTTTCACCTTTTCTCTCATCACTCTTCTCTGAGGAACGCTAAAGCAGAATCTTTCTTTCTTTTTTTCTTTTTTTTTTTTTTTTTTTTTGTGGCAGTTTCTAACTCTGTCGCCCAGGCTAGAGTGCAGTGGCATCATCATAGCTCACCACAGCCTCCAACTCCTGGGCTCAAGCCATCCTCCTGCCTCAGCTTCCCAAGTAGTTGGGACCATATGGACACGCCACCACACCTGGCTAATTTTTCTAGTTTTTATAGAGATGGGCTCTCACTATGTTGCCCAGGCTGGTCTCGACCCCAAGTAATCCTCCCATCTTGGCCTCCCAAAGTGCTAGGATTACAGGGGTGAGCCACTGTGTCTGGCCTAAAGCAGAAACTTTCTGCCTTCTTTGTCAGTCACCAGATTTCCAGTGCTGGTCTCAAGCCCAGGTTGAGAGATGGCATGCCCCGTGCTCTGTGCACTCAACACACAACCTCTGCAGGAACAGGCGACCTGCAGAGGGACAGCTTTGGAGGCATCAGGCCCAGGACAGACAGGGGTAAATTGGCTTTTGTTGATTTTCATGGGGAATACGGGCAGGAAGAAATAGAAGTGGTGGCCTCAAATCTCTGGAAACTCTGCTTAGAGCTAAGGCTTCTTGGGGACATGCACAGCCTGCTGATAGCAGCCATCCTGTCTCCAGACTTGGAACTTGAGCTTCCCCCAGAAGAGAAGTCTCTAGAACATTTGAGAGCAGGGGCAGACAGAGAGGCAGCATAGTGTACTTACTAATAACGTGAACTCCAGAGCTAAACTCTGTGCAAATCCTAGCTCTGCTGCTTGTTAGCTAGTTATAGAACCTCCTTTTGCCTCAGTTTCCCCATCCAAAATGGCAAATCTAATAGTACCTTTCTCAGTGGAGTTGTTATCAGGATTAAAAATGTAATGTATGCCAGTACTTAGCACATTGCATTTTTCTTCTCGATGATCTCACTCTAACTAGGCTAAAATTTACTCCATACACGTGCAGCAAGAGGGTCTTTAGGTAAGTAGTCAGGAGGAGGAGGTGCTCCCGTGTAGGGCAGGGGGTCCTGGGGAGGTAAGTCAGAACCCAAAGGATGCAGCCCTGCCTGTTTGTGTGCAGCGGGGCAGGCACAAGTTGTGGCATTCTCTGCCCGGCTTCCTCTCCACTTTAGCCGCTTCGAGAATACCCCCAAACCCTCTGCGTGTATTGTAAACTCAGCCAAAAAGGAGGAATCAGAAATTGCTCTCTTTTGAGTATTTTGAGGGATGGTGAAACCTTGTAGGAATGTTGCTCCAGGGACTGAGAAAACACCATATGTGGGAAAGCATTTCTAAGTGAGGAAAATCGCACATGCACGTCGGTCAGGATCCTGGAAAACTCTGAGCAGGGAAGCGGGCACTGGGGAGAGTGTCGGAAGGGGCTTTACTGAGGTCTTTAACAGGTCTTTTTCTAATTATATCCCAGAAGAGCCTGGGGACCGTGGCCGACTTCAGAGCCAGGGCCTGTATTTTCTTTGGGAGAAGAAAGCAGAGTTGATTGGTTTCCAAAACCAGGCTTGGCAGAAGCCCCTGCGGGATCTCAAGCCGGCCAGCGGTGTCCTGCGTAGGTCTTGATCGCAGTGGGCTCATTCAGTAAACAGACACGGCCACCTGTGCCGCGTCCAGCCCTGCGCTGGGCATCAGGGCTGTGTGGATGAAATAGACACGGTTCCCCTCGTCTAAGAGGAGACATACCGACAGTGACAACACAGTGTAATTGCTTAAACAAGCTCTCTGCAAATGACAATGACCTCTAGAGAAAGAGCACAGAAGTCCCCCAAATAGAAAAACTCACTGGTGGGCCTTGCCTAGGCTGAGCTGGCACTGCCTTCCTGTCTCCACTCCACACTAGGGGACTAGTCCTTGGGGACCTCCCACTCTGGAGAGGGGGTGGGGACCGAAAGCACCGATGACCAACAGGAGACCAGAGATCAGACTCCATCTCTTCTCGTCCCGACTTATTCAGAAGTACCACATCACACTTCCTCGTGCTTACTTTCTTAGCTTTCCTGTTCTCTGGGCTTCCCGTTCACGATATTCTTTTCTTCTCCCACAACCAACGTGGCTGGTCTGAGATCCAAGCACTTGGGAGCAATGGAATTTGGGGAAAGCTCGTGGAGACCGTGCTGGGGCAGACTGCTGGGAGCCAGGTGGGGAGAAGGGAGCACCCTGATGCGCGATGCCTTGTATGTGTGCATCGCGGGCAGGTGCGGCATCTCCTGTCATCGAGGATGATGCAGGTTCACGGTCAACTGGCATTTCTAGTGCACTCCCTGTGCGCCCGGTGCTGTGCTAAGTGCTTTCACATAGACATCATCAACCACCCCTTTCAGGAACCTTGGTGGTGCACAAACCCTGTGGTTCTCCTTGAGCCTAGACCCCAAGTGTCCCCTCTCATTCTCTGCTGTCCGTTAGCAGCCTGACCTTAGAAAGCTCATTTCACCACCACTCCAGGCCTCAGTTTCCTTGTCCACAAAAATGAGGAGGTTTTCTGGGGTCTTTCCAGCGGCAAACCTCTGTGTTTGGGGAAGTTCTGTTAGCTACATTCTTGGGCTTGATCTCTACATAAAAACCAAACGCAGATGATGGAAATGGAGTCCACAGTTCAGCCTTCCTTCCAAATTGTTTGGAAACACCCGGCAGCCTGCAGATGACTCACCCCACCACTTATCCCCAAGTACCGCGACAAGTGAGCGAGGACTGGGTAGCTGTTGGGAGGACAACCGCGGGATTGCGGGAAACAGAGCAGTTGCTCCCGGGGTCTGGGGGGAAGCCACGGAAAAGTCAGCCTGTGAACCAGGCACTGGGGAATAGGTGCGACTCCAGCGGGAGGGGTCATGGAAGTGAGCAGGGGGCAATGCTAGCATATGGGTCACAAAGCGTGTTCAGGCAGCAGTGAGCAATGGATGAGGTTGACGCGGGACGTGGGAGCCCGTCACAACAGGGTGGGGAAGGGAAGTTAGGCTGGAGCGCAAAGAACCCCTCTTGCTTCCCTGAGCGTCTCCCTTTCTTTAATCAGCAATGTCGGTTTTCCTCGTCTATAAAATGATGGGGAAGGGAGTTGGATTAGATGATCTCTTTATACATGGCTTTTCTACTTCTAATAGCCTTGGTTCTGTGTTCAGGCCACCACCCACAAAGACTCTTCTTCCTCCTCCCGAATCCATCGGCACCACCCAGCACTCTCCCTGTCCACTCACCCTGGTGCCTGCCTCACTCATCCCTCCATCAGCTCTTACTCTACCTGGGACCTCCCCCTGCTGACTGTATTGGATTTACTTCCCTAGGAGCAGATATCTTGCGTATTCTTAGCTTACAGCGGCTGGGCTTTTGGGAGATTTAACAAATTGTTCTTTGATAGACTGTCAGTCCCAAATGATTTTATTGCAGCTGTATTCTTTTTTTAGGGGAGGGTGTGTAATTCTAGTTGCATGTATGCCATACGTTTTGTGGCGTTCGAGTTTCATTTTGTTGGGCCTGCAAGATGGAAGGAAATGTCCCTTATGTGCAGAGTGGGAGGGAGATTAGTTATCCTGTGGGAACCATTTTCCTTGGATAATACAACTCCTAGAGCAGTCTCTAGGGGTCAGCAGCAAAGCTAGGGTCTTTCTCTCGGCTTTGACCTTGGAGGAGCCGGTTGTCCAGAGGAATGGTTCCCAGGGAGGGAAGACTATCTCCTTATCACAGAGTCAGGACAGGAGCCAGGAGAAGGAAGTCAGAGCAAAGTGCCTGCTATAATGTCGCCTTTGGGGACAAAGGAGCCAGCAGTGCTTAGACGATGGAGAAAGGGGCTGTGCTGTGAATCCCCGGGGCGAGTTAGCACTGGTAGGCTCACATGCCGGGCGGTAGGCAGGACTGTTTTTCTATTTCTCGTATCACCTTTGTTTACTTCCTCTCTGTTTTCCCCCTGGATTTAGTAAAGTCTTTCTGAAAATACCAATGGAGAACCAAGGGAAGGGTTTTTATTTTCCATGTTCAGACAGAACTTTAAAGAGGAAATGATGTACTCCTGGGGGCCAGTGAGGTGGTAGTGATGGCAGCTACAGAATGAATACCTCGAGGGGTTATGAATCAGGGTACAGGCAGGATCTCTTGCTCAGCTGCCTCTCCACCTGGAGAGTCTCCTTCCCGTGCTGAGCCTGGGAGAAGCCGGGCCCTGCTCCAGTGAGGGCACAGCTAGCAGTGAAGGTATCTGAAGATCAGCACCGCAGTTCCACAGGGACTCCGCGGAAGCCCTGTGTTGAGCTTCTGCTACGGCAACAGAATGAGAGTGTAGATGGGTTAAAATGCCCTTCACACAAGGAGATAGTAGGATTAGAAATAAAACCACTGAAAGGATCATTTTGTAAGGGAAACTTTAAAAATCCAAAGGAGGAAAAATGAATCAACGATGACTCTTGCTATTCAGGACAAGTCTGCCCATTAATCTGAGGTGGTTCTTGCGGCATCTCCGTCTTCTTGCAAGTAGCATTTTTGCAGGACTGTGTTTTGTGAAGAGGGTCTCTGGGGATTGGTCAGATCAGCAGGACGTCCTAGTGATGCATGCCATCAGAGAGCTTGGCAGGGCACCATGAAGGGCAGGAGAACAGGCTCTACCAGGTGTGTCCTGGCCAGGATGAGCCCACCTCTGACACCAAAATATAGGGGCAGCTGACCCACCCTCAGCCTCAGTGTGTTCCTTTGAGGGACCCCAGGGGCTGCACAGAGCTGTGTTTCTGGAGACAATGACAAGGCTTCTGCTGCTGCTGACAGAGGAAGGTCACGCCACGTTTATAATTCTCAGGTTTACAGTTTTCCAAGGTAGAGTGAGCGATGTATCTTTCCAGGCCCGAGGGATGTTTAAAGAAGTGGGAGGCCATCTACACGCAGCTTAAGGCTGCGGGAGAAAGCCGTCATGGAACGCAGATGCAGCCGGTGCTGTCTGGGAAAGGCAGCAGCGTCGGGGTCCTGGAGTGCGTTCCCTGGTCCGTCCCAGGGTGGGGGAAAGAGCTGTCCGGAGAGGAGTGGTGCTGCTGACCTAGGCGGGCCGTGCCCTCTCTCGCGCACACTCACGGGGGTCCTCGGATGGCCAGTGCCAGAGTGACGTGGACTAAGCCGCCATGGCCTGCTATTAACACCTGTGTTTCCTTTTCAGATCTTACAGGTGAACAAGGTGATGTCCATCTTGTTTTATGTGATATTTCTCACTTATCTCCGTGGCATCCAAGGTAACAACATGGATCAAAGGAGTTTGCCAAAAGACTCGCTCAATTCGCTGATTATCAAGCTGATCCAGGCAGATATTTTGAAAAACAAGCTCTCCAAGCAGGTGGTGGACGTTAAGGGAAGTTACCAGAGCACCCTGCCGAAAGCAGAGGCCCCCCGAGCACCGGAGCGGGGTGAGCACCCCAAGTCGGAATTCCAGCCAGTGATCGCAACGGACACCGAACTGCTGCGGCAACAGAGACGCTACAGCTCACCACGGGTCCTGCTGAGTGACAGCACCCCTTTGGAGCCCCCTCCCTTGTACCTCATGGAGGATTACGTGAGCAACCCCGTGGTGGCGAACAGAACGTCACGGCGGAAACGGTACGCAGAGCATAAGAGTCACCGAGGGGAGTACTCGGTGTGTGACAGTGAGAGTCTGTGGGTGACAGACAAGTCATCGGCCATCGACATTCGGGGACACCAGGTCACGGTGCTGGGGGAGATCAAAACCGGCAACTCCCCCGTCAAACAATATTTTTATGAAACGAGATGTAAAGAAGCCAGGCCAGTCAAAAACGGTTGCAGGGGCATCGATGACAAACACTGGAACTCTCAGTGCAAAACGTCCCAAACCTATGTCCGAGCACTGACTTCAGAAAACAACAAACTGGTGGGCTGGCGGTGGATTCGGATAGACACTTCCTGTGTGTGTGCCTTGTCGAGAAAAATCGGAAGAACATGAATCGGCATCTCTCCCCGCATATAAATTATTACTTTAAATTATATGATATGCATGTAGCATATAAATGTTTATATTGTTTTTATATATTATAAGTTGACCTTTATTTATTAAACTTCGGCAACCCTACAGTATATAAGCTTTTTTCTCAATAAAATCGTGTGCTTGCCTCCCCTCGGGCCTCTCCCATCTGTTGAACCTTGTTTTGTGATCTGGCTCTCGGGAGCCGCTCTGTAAAATCTGTGTACACCAGTATTTTGCATTCAGTATTGTCAAGGCCATGGCTGTCGTTTTAGTAAACTTGTTAAAATCAGATGATGTCAGAGTTGTGTATAAACACAGTTTTATCCCCCTTCTGGTATATTTAATGTTCCATGAATTAATTAAAAGAACCGTTACGGCCTCCGCCGAAAATGATACCCCGTAGCCTTGAGCTCAGCATCTAGTTCTGGCCAGCAAGCCTGATCTCAGACACCCGCCCGCCTTTCTCTGCTGTTAGTTCTGCAAATGAGAATTGAGATTGCTCCAATGTTGTTGTCCTGGAACAGTAACAACGAACCTGGCAATTTTAGTTTTGGACATTTCTTTTCTGCACATTTGTTGTTTTGGGGTTTGGGGTTGTTTAAGGCTTGGATTTTTTTGTTTTTTGTTTTTTTTTTCCTTGGCTTTGGTTTTTGTTTTGCTTTTTGTGAGTGGTTATCATCCTTTTAGGCACCTAGAACATTTTTTCTGACTATTTGTAACAGAATAACAGTATGGCTACCCAGAAGCAACCTGAAATGTACTGTGAATAATCTCGACATAGAAGGTACATTTACTGATGACAGACTCAGCCCGTGACCACCCCCTTGCCGGAGCTGCTCGAAGAGTTGGAAAGTGCTCAGGCTGTGGGGTCAGACCCAGGTTCAAGCTCCGGCTCCTCCCCCGTACCCTTGTCCAGGTTTTGAGGGCTCTCTGAGCCTCAGTTTCCTGGGATCAGAGCCAGGTGGGGATTCTTGCCTACCTCCGGGGGTCCTGTGGAGTCAGGAACCGCTGTACTCCCTCACGGAGCAGGCATTTGAGAATGCTCACTCCGCCCCTTCCCTTCCTCTTCTTCCTTAGGCATTATGTTCCTCTATGTCATTGTTGGGTTGGTTTGTCACCTGGGATGTAAAAAGCCCAAATGGAAGGAACCTCTTGGTGCCTTCTGAGTCCCAGCAGGAATCCAGGACAACCAGGGGGGTCACTGTAGTGATGGCCTCGCCTGTCACGTCAGGCAGGACTGAAGAGGACACTAGCGATGTCCCCAAGGAGCTTGCCGATGCCCTTTCCCCATTGGCGAGCAGCTCGTCCTCTCGGGGCTGGATGTGAGGACGCCCATCTCCCGTCTTGGAGGTGTGAGGTGTCCTCTAGCCCAATACTGCCCTGAAACCGTGTCCTCTGCCTGACTTGGGTTTCCCTGCCTCATTTAAGGCCTGTGTGTGCTCTCTCTGCCTCTATGTCCTGAGATCTCCCTGACACATACCCGTATAGAATACGTGTCCTTTGTGTGACATGAACCTCTGAAACAGGCCCAGCAAATAGCAGCGGCCTAGGTCAAGAGGATCATTGTAGTGCACTCGATTCTGCATGCCTACAACATGGGGCTGGAAATGAGGAACCGACCACGCGGCCACCCGGGCAAGGCGCGTTCACGCCCTGCCTCCATTAACGGTGGCAGATCTCCTGAGGGGGCCTCGTCATCGCTAGTTTACAGGGGAGAAAACTGCTGGCAGATTGAACCTGCCCCGGGCATTAGCAGGTAAGCGGCAGAGTGAAGACTGGAACCCATGTTTGAATGGACAGTCTTGATCCCTCATCGCGAGGAGCCTCTCTCCCTCTCCCATACGCGTGCCGCGTTGCATTTCAGAGTGGAAACTGCCGTCCTAGAGACGGGAATCATAGCTCTCCAGGTGGGGACCTTTCGTGGCTATTGTTTCACTGAGCCTCTGTCAAGAACGCGATAAACCAGCTGATAGGACAGTGGGAGTCTCATGATTGGCCCAAGCCCGGTTCTTGGGAGCGCGTCATTCCAGCGTGATCCTCACCCCAAAACACAGGCTGAGGGACACCGCAGCTGGGAGCATCTAGAGAGCTTGGTGTGGGCTGTTCGGCCAGCACTGCAGGAGCAAGACAAGCAGTTTCTGGGGACAGGGACCTAAAGAAAGAGTTTATGGCTCTGCTTAACAGTGTATCCTGGAAGGTGGGAGACAAGCTGTTGAGGAATTGCCAGAGGCTACATAACCCTCTGCCTATCACAGGGCCTCTCTGCTCTCAGGGCCTGCAGCTGAGGAGCCCTGTGGAACCTTCTGGAACCTCTGTTCTGAATGGGTAGAGGGCAGTGTGACTGATTGGGGAGGCGGACTCAGGTGACACAGGCCCCAGACCCCAGCCTTGCAAGGCACTGACTCTCAACGGCAGAGCTGTGTCCTTGGCCCAGCCGGGAATGCAAAGGGTCTGGGGCGCGCCCAGAGCCCGCATGCTGGAGCAGTGTGCTGCTCGGGCCAGCGCAGCTCTGGGGGGAAAGTGGACCAGGGGACGAGACAGAAATATTCCTCAGAGGAGCCCTGGGCTACCGGCTGTCTGACGGCTCAGCCGCTCTCGTTCTGGGTGGCAGGGCAATGCGGCATGACCCAGGTCCGTTTCAGTAACTTTACGGGCATAAGGGAGCATTCAGGTGCTGCCAAAGTCAACATGTGAGGCTTTGGGCCCGGGGCAGCACCTTCCCAAAGTGGATGGGAGGCCTGTTTCTGTCCAGTGTACACATTTGCCAATAGGACAGGTGAAGATCAAACCCATCTCTGAGATAGGAGGGGCTTGTGGGGCCAGCGTCTGGCTCCTGGGAAACTCCACGCTCTCGGTCCCCCGTGGCGTACTGTGGTGCGGAAATCTTGACCCGGTAGGAGAAACTGGGTTCTGGGCCAGCTGCTGCAATAGCTGCATGACCTTGGATAACTCCCTCGTCCTAATCGTGGCTTTTGGAGTTTCTGTTGCAGAGAGGAGCAGAGGCCGGCCGAACAGTCCTCACTTCCATGACGACTGCTGCGATGAGAAGCTCTCTCGGCCATTGGTGGGGCTGCTTTCTGCCTCTCATGAGTTCTTGGAGTCTCCCCAACTACAGCCCGTGTGAATTTGAGTACGTTAATCCTCTGAGCTTTTGTTTACTTGTCTGTAAAAATGGGGCTAGTGCCAGCTTCATGAGATTGTTTGGCGATGTCATGAAATCACCCATTTCCTGGCCCAGAAGAGGCTCCTGTGTTACCGATGCTGGTGACGACGATGATGATGGTGATGATTAGCTTGCAAGGGGTTTGCAGGAGCCTTCATTCTGGAGCTCTGGTAGGAATTTCCAAGCTCCGTGGTGGAAGATTCGTCCCAATTTAAATGTGTCAATCACCTACCTCACCTTTGGTAGCATTTGCCTGTTTCCCTCCCGCGGGTCTCTTTAACCAAACCCCTGGCCCAGCACTACCGACGGGCCTCCAACCCTTCCCGGCCGGCACACCAGGGAAGGTATTTCTAACCCTTCCTAGCAGTGAAACTTAATATTTTGCTAGCAGTTCTGTCTACGTGCTTCTCTAAAGTGTGTGTGTGTGTGTGTGTGTGTGTGTGTGTGTGTGTTTTGTTTCCTTCTCGCAAATTTGTGGGACAGCTTTGTTCTTATGTTTTCTCTCTGTCTCTCTCTCTCTGTCTGTCTCTCTCTCTTTCTCGTGTTCAACAATACTTTCTGTACATTGTGGTGGTGTTTCAGAGTTGGCATTTTTGAGGATTTTTCTGCCATTGTTCCCTTTCCCATGTGTGTGAGTACATGTGTGTTTATGTGTACTTTATAGTTCATTTAGCCAATGTAAAAACCCTTCACTGAGACTTGGAGAAACCACCTGCATTTATTTTATCACTTTTGAACATGTGCTCAGGAATGAAGCCTGCATAGTCAGTTTATGGCTACCTGGAGATTTGCCTGGCTTCACCAGGAAGACGCACCCCTTCTGGCTTCGAACTGATGGCCCTGGGTATGCGAAGCCAATGCCAGGTCGTCAGTTAGGCCTGGCTGTGCCTCGCCGAGCTCCAGCTCTGCTCAGCCACAGCACAGGCTGTGCCCAGTGGGGGTGCTCTGCAGCCTGGAGAACAGCGAGCTGTCCACAACCGCCACCCCACCCTCCGCAACCCTGGCCCCAGGGCCCTGCACGTGCTCTGTTCCACAAACCCAGCAACAGCCACAGTCACTGAAGACCGATTCAACTGGAACCTTCTCCGGCCTAACCTTGTTCCTCAAAGACCCCACCCCCAAATCTAAGGAGACCCAAACTCCTTACCCATGCCTGCTCAAGTTACAGTAGGTGAGTGGGCTTCTCAGAAAGCACAGCACAGCAAGCGGAAGGACACACGCTCCTGTGTTGACTCAGGCCCCTGGGTATTTGTTTGGTTCGGATGGCGATCGGCCCAGCTTCACAGAGCAGAACCGCAGAGCAGGTTAGAAGCACTCCGAAGGACCATGGATTTGTTTCCTTCCATCCTCGGCCTGCATTTCGTTACAGGATATGGAAGACCAATGAAACAAGCACAGATGTGCCCGAGATGGGGGCCAGGGCTGGGGTGGAGTGAGGGGGAGGAGGGGGAGGAAGAGGAGGAGGAGGAGCAAGTGGAGGAGGGGAAAGGTCCGAAGATATCAAAAGCCTTTTCTGGGAGGAACTGGCTACCGCTGATGAGTTGGGCTGGGTTGAATTGTTGCTCAGTTCAGCAATGACATCGCCAGTTAAATTACAGAAGTCTTTGTAAAAAGAAGACGTAAAAGTTTATTGGGAAATGGTGAAACACAGCCTAATGAGTTAGATGGCTTTTCACATGAGATGTATGAATGGGTAGGCGTGCACGCGTGTGTGTGCCTGTGTGTGTGTGTGGCTGCTTTGATATCTGCACCGGGGATGCACTGCATTTTTTTAAGGAAAGATAATGCTTACAAAAGAACGCTCCCGAGCACAAGTTTAACCTTTAGGAGACTGAAGAGGGAGCCAGCTGGGGAGCATATGGAAAGTGCACATTCTTGGGGCTGGAAAACAGGCTGATGGGCGGAGGATTTATAGACAGAAAAGGCTTCAAGCAGCCTCCACCCGCCAAAACAGAAGGAGCTGGGGTTGCGGGCCTTCTGATTCGGTCGGAAAGCGTTAGAAGCTGGGGCTGAGGTTAGCGGCAGGGAGATGAGATCAGACCAAAGCGTGAATAGTAATAATGTTGTTTGTATGCATCTTCTCCATGGACTCTCATGACAGCCCTTGTAGTTTTAACCTTTTCGTACAGTGGAGGACGTTGGTTGAGAGAAGTAATTGGCCTGAGGACATATGGCCGGTAATGCTGGTAATGCCTCTGTAGGTGGGAATGAGCTGGACCCAAGCCTGGGCTCTGAGATCAGGTCTGCAAAGGCTAAGAGCCCAGGAGTGGAGTCACTTCCAAGTAGGAGCCCAGCATCTGGGGTCTCTAGGGTAGCTGCTATTCCCCTCCTAAGCAGAGCCTGACGTCACTGTGGGTGATGTCAATTGTGGGGAAATGCCCAGATAGGGACCCAACAGGTCTATGCGGCTTGGAAGCACATGCTCTTAACGGTGTGAGCGAAATCGTAGTGGAGAGGACACTAGGTGCTTCAGGGGGCCCTGACCGCTGGATTGCAATGGGGGAGGGGAGTGAGGAGGGCAGTGTGCCAAGGGAGAGACCATAGGGTCAGTGCAGCAGGGATGCCAACAGTCGTTCTAGCTGAGGGAAATGCCTGCCTTGTCAGTAACTGGTGGCTGCGGCAGAAATTTTCAGTAGGTTGGGGAAGAGGAGTGGACCTCCCACGCCAAGCCCTCCATCCCCCACCCAACAACTCAAGAATCACTGTACTAGAGGGAAGGTGGTTGTTGCTTCTGCCTGAAGGATAAATATCCACACTTCTGTAATATCCCATTGGGGCTTTTGCAAAGAAATAGAAGACAAGACCATTGAGATCCAGTAATCCATCCTCTCTTACAAGACAGAAATCAATTTTTATTTATTTGATACTTTAAAAAAATTTGTGGAATGCCTACTAGGTGTCAGGTGCTCTGCTCAAATCTGTGGACTGAGCAGAAGAAGCATCACCCCTCCTGGAGGAGCAATGGGTACAAGGGATGGGACCTTAAGGTCTGACCACTCCTTGACAATTTCCACAGCCTCTTACTGATCACCTCCTCACCAGACAGCTTGCTCTACTTTGAAACAGCTCTGTGGGATAGAAAGCCCCTCCCTGTGTTCAAGCCAGATCTACAAATAAAGCAGCCATAACTAGGTTGTCAACAAAAGGGCTACAGGCACACAGAAAGGGAGCAAATAAATGCTGCCCAGGACAGTCAGGAAAGGTGTCCTTCAGGGAGTGACCTCTGAGTTGGCTATTGGTGGATGAGGAGGAGTTTGATGGGGAAGAAGGATATTCCAGACAGGAACAGGCTGCAAAAGTGCAGAATGAGGAAAGAGTCTAACATATGTAGAGAAAGGTTTGGAGCAATGAAAGCTTTAGGACTGCGGAAAGCTGGAGAGAGAAGTCAGGACTAAATAATTCAAGGCCAGGTGGGAACAGATTTGAAGTTTGGATTTGACTGTCTGGGAACTCCTAACTTTAGCTTGCATCAGAGTCACCTGGAGGGCTTGTTCAAACCGATCGCTGGGCCTGATCACCTGAGTTCCGGATTCATTAGGTCTGGGGTGTGGCCAGAGAATTTGCGTCTCTAAGTTCCCAGGTGATGTTGCCACTGCTACACACTTTGAGGATCACTGGTTATTAAGGAATGAGGCATTAACAAGGGCTTTTTCTGCATGTTTTAAAGAAGATAATTTTGGTGGCAGTGTAATCGATGGGTGGACTGGGGGCAGATTGATTAGCAGTGAGTAAAGCAAGTGAAGTCGTAGACTAAGGAGAAGACAAAAGGAATAGGGAGATATATCAGATTAGAGAAGCATTTTTGAGATGCAGGCCACAGTGGTAACCAATTGAATGGGAAGGTGAGAGGAAGGCATGAGGAAGATGACCACGCCATTTTTCAAGGCATAATGGTTCTAAATCAAATTCAGGAAGACAGAAAGACAAATGGAGATGGAGGCAGGAACCACAGACAGTGTACCCAGGTAAGGATATCTAATAGACAATTGATTATCAAGATAGAAGTATGCTTGAAGTTATGAAAGAACAGCTCTTTTTATTTTGAAATGATCCAGCGTAGATGAGCCTCTCCATTTACAAGTGATTCTAGCCTGAACTCCAGGGAAGCCAAAATCCTAAGCCCATCAGCAGATCAGGGTGTGGGGGTCTGGTCCCGTTGCAGGGATCTGTGGTCCAGGCCTCTGTTTCAGAAGGGCTGTGTGCCCGCCCGCGTTATCTCGTCATCCCGGAAGCGGGAAAAAATATTTGCAAGATTCTGCGGAGGAGGAAGTGAATATACCAAGGCCCAGGGCATCTGCATCTTCAGGCAAGTGTGGCTTAGAAGTCTGCTTTGCACGCCACCATCAGAGATGTTTCAGTAGTATCAAGGTTAAAAGCCAGCTGTTGCTGAGATCTGAAGATTCTGGCAAAAATAAGAACTGATTGTGTGCGGGTTCTATTTTCTGGACTGGGACTTTTCTCAATTAACTGTTTGAAAGCCTCTTAGTCAATTAGGAAAATAAAAGATTCCTCTTTCTTAAGAAAATCCTGGAAGTAGGCAATGCCTTTCTGCTGCAGGGCTTTCAGGCATGAGTTCCCTCTGCCTTGAACAATCTTACTTTAACCTCCCTCCTCTGATTCATACCTCCTCGGCCCTCAGGTGTCAGTTTGTAAGTTCTCGTTCCTCAGGGGACCTTTTCTGACACCTTTTCTTGAGTCACTTATGGTCACCCCTTCCTCACCATTTGATATTCTCATAGGACACAGCATTTTATTTCATATCACATAATACAACTGAAATTATAGCTGTATGATTATTTATGCAATTACTTTTTTGCTGTGTTGCCCCATTTGGCTATAATCCGCATGAGTCACTAAGTCGGAACTTTATCCCAAATGCTGATACAGCGCCCACACCGTCAGTAGGCACGCACTAATGTTAATATTTGTTGTACAGACGAGTGAATGAATCCCCTTCATGAACTGGGATTACAACACGAAGAAGGATTTGGGTCACACCTCAGGGAGAATGGATTAGTGAAGAGGGTTGTGTTGCTCTTTAGTTATTTAAACACATCTCTGATGAGTCAGGGGACAAAAAGCTCAAGAGGATAGAATCAAAATGCCTCTTCCAGTCCAAACCTTTGAGACTCCACTATTCCAATGGCAAAACATTGGGGAAAGGACTCGATTAGAAGAAAATTTTTAGATATAGTTGAGGGAAACAAAACACAAGGTCACGAACCAGGGCTATGGTTATACTTCTTGGAGAACATCATGTACTGATTTAGCAGCCACCCATCCATTCAACCGTGCATTCGTTCAGCCTCTTTGTACAGAGACCTCCTACGTTCCAGCCCTCTTCCTAGGTATTGATCAGTACAGTGACACACATGAGCAGATGAGGCTCATGCTTTAATGGAGCCTACCTTCTTAGAAGGCGTAACAGGAAAAAAAAAATGGGGAAATAAGCAAGTATGTAGGTTAAATAATTTCAAGTGGTGGTAACGGCCAAGAAGAAATACAACACGTTAAAAGAGAACGGGCAGGGAGCAGTTGGGGGAGGGTGGTGGCGTCGCGTGCGGTATATTTTCACGGTTAAAATGCTTGCTGCTATGAAATTCAAGATATGAAATGTTAGTAGGCCTAAGGGAAGTCTAACACATTTTCATACACTCTGAGCAATTAATGGCCCTAATTAAAGCAGAGGATCTTTAATCAAAAATCAAAAGCCAAGCTTTGGCAACAGAAGTACAAACAAAGCCCAATTCACAGATCACCGCTCTGTTCTTCAGTGCTGGGTGACGCTTTTTATCGGAGACCTTAGACACCACATTCTCCCCATAACAGAGATGGGCATTATACAGTGTTGCTTCTGCCCCTTGGAGGGACTTTTACCCTGTCAAACCTGTTCCATTCCAGAGGCACAAGATGCAGTCACTGTCTCCTGCTGTCAGGGCGGGCCCTCTGGTCTCCCTCCAGCTGCTGAAAGGCCCGGGGGGGCAGAGGGGAGCAAGGTGGCAGGACCACTCCCTCTGGATTCCTGTGCCTCTGGCTCCTGCTGGCAGCTCCACAACCATGGGAGGAGAGGAGGTTTGCCCAACCCAGCGATAGGTTTCTGCCTCAGATACCCGAAGGAAACTTTCTTTTAATCTAAAGCATGCATCAAGAAAACTACTCCTGGAACTTTTCTTGGGACTGTAGTTGAGTCATTTGTACTCCACACTCCTCCAATTTCCTTCCTAATTCCATAAACAGTATTGTGGGAGCTAACCCGGGCTATCTTAAGAATGAGTGGCAGAGATGAGAGCTTCGAGACTGTACAGAAGGGGAGTCAAGCTGGGTGGGCTCTGAGAAGCTCCGAAAGGCCCTTAGAACTACGAAGCCAGCCAGCTAGAGTCCAGGGAGGTTGGGCAACCCAGCCAAGGCCACAGGCTGATATGTAGGGAAGAGCTGTATGAGAACCACATCTTCCGTCCTACAGCCCAGAACACCCTCCATTAGTCCACGCTGCCTTGCGCGACACCTTCTCAGCCAAATTACAGGATTGAGCGACATGAGGGGTTTAGACGCCTCAATTGTGCCAGCGGGAGCCCTTCTGCACATGCCCTGCAGATCTCTCCTGCATCCACTCCACCAGCATGCGCCTCCGCCATCCCAGGGACTGCTCAGAGACCTGGATTCATCCGTATGGAACCTTCACTCCATGCTGCCAGACCCTCCACACGTTGTCCCTCTGGTTCGTATTGTGCCACAGTGACCAAAGTCAAGCAGACTTAGGCTTGAGCCCTAATCCCACCACTCATAACCATGGGACCTGGAGCAAGTGCCCTGATTTCATTCATTCTCAAATTTCCTATAAAATGGGAATAATGATAGTACCTACCTCCAGGGGTCACTAGAACAGGTGCCGTGGACACTAGAGGACAGCTGTGGTTGCAGTGGGGTCCTGAGGGCCTCCTCTGGGCCTTTATTGAGTGTGGGATGCTGAGGAATTCCAAAGGACCCCAGGGGAAGGGCCAGGGCAACCTGGGTAGTGGGAGATCACTTCTGGACTTGGGACAATTATTACTAACTGGCATAGCAATTGTTGGGTCTTTTAACAACTGGCCCAGCTGTATCAATACCTTCCAGCCTGACATCCAGTCTTCCCACCTCACAGGGATGTTGTCAGGATAGAAGACAAACAGGTAAGGCACTTGGCCCAATGCTGGGTATCCAGAAAACGCTCAGTAACTTTGGCCCTGCTGGAGGAAATGCAATGGCAGCTGGTCGCACCAGACAGGCACACTCAGTACCTTGCTGTTCACGACACCTTCGTGTTTAGAGAAGTGTCCCTTTTTCTTGCCTAAATTCCTCACACTCTAGCCCAAGTCAGTTCTCCTAGCGCTTGCAATTTTTAAGTCCGCACTAAATCAGAAGCTTTCTTAAACCCTTGCAAAAATATCCTCTGCTCCAAAAGCACAGCCCGGAGTGGATGGGAAAGGAGGCGCGAAGCTGAGGGCTCCCGATTTCCATGAGTTTCCTTTGCAGCATCCACCTTTTGTCCTCTGGCACTCTGGCAGACAGTGGCTCCAGCGGGGCACAGGCCGGCCCCTGCCGCTGGGTGGGGCACAGCCCCCGTTCTGATCTTTCAGTTCAGCTTCTCAGTGCGAGATGCACCACGGCCCGCTCTGTGCCAGCCCCTGCTTCAGACCGGGTGAGCTGATTGTCACTGGATTCTTGTCATTTGCTGACCGCTCGCAGACCCCATGAGCCACCACGACAGGAGTGCAAGTGCTGGGAGGGATGTAGACAGACACGCAGGAGCGCCGTGTGCCCAGTGAGAGCCGTGGATGTGAATCCCGGGACCTTGGTCCCAGCACTCGGTCACACAAGTTACATCCACTCCCTCCTCCCTCAGCAGGGCTCTGTGTCAGACCCGCCCTCCCTCCCCTTGGGGATATAGATTGAAGCCCAATCACCTGGAGAGAGGGACACAGAGTTGCAATGCAATGTGATGGATGTTTCAACCACTCCCACGAAGGCTTGCTGTTCGGGCACAGACAAGGGGTTCTTTGCTTCACCTAAGGGGGGCAGGGGAGGAAAAGGCTTCCTGGAGCAGATGCCACCTGAAGGGGAACAAAAGAAGGATATTCTAGATACCGCAAAGCGTATAAGGGGACCGACAAATAGGTTTGTGTTGGTGGAACTTAAAGAATGAGGACAGCAAGAGCTGGGACACAGAGACTCATGTGCATGCTGGAGAGCCTGGACTTCGCCCTGCAGAAGAGGGACAGCCTGTGCCATGCCGGAGTTATGCAGGTGGACGGCCTTTAATAAACAGGCCACCAGGGGCCCCTGGGCCTTGTTCACTGGGAAGCCGGGTGAGCTGCACTTGCCACTTGGCTGTGGCCATGCAGATCCACATCTACCTGAAGCCAGATGAGCGGACGTGGCCAGCCATTTGGAGGCCCCAGTGTAGATCCTGGATCCTCTATTGCATCCCTCTGGAGAACGCTCATGTTCAATCACGGTGAAGGGAAAGACCCAGACAGGCGTCCTGCTGGGTTGGAAGCCAGGTTTAGAGAAGGCGGATGCAAGACTCAGGAAGTGGCAGGGCTGCTCCATCGCTCCTCCCCTTCGCCGGGGTTTGGCTCTTCACTCAGGACCACACTGAGTATTCAGTATTCACTGGTCTCCGTACCCCGGTGGGCATGCCCGCTCCAGTCCCTGCCCTTTCTGGCCTCACGCAGCTGGATGTGCAGGTGCTGGGTCTTGATCCCGGGCTGAGTGAGCTGTCCACATGGCTTCCTCTCCCTGTCATCCTGTCCTGCTTCCTCCTGAACTGACAAGGACCCTGCTTCACGTCAGTGCGACTGTGAGCCCCGGTGAGGTCGGCATCCTCAGAGTGGGTCTTGCAGCCTCCCCCAGCCTCCGGGACCTCTACATCCCTTCTCGCCTCAAGACTGCCATTCCTGAGGAGGCTGGGGAGCCAGAGAGCACAGGTCCGGTGGCCTCAGCAGCACGAGGCATCACGTGCCTGTCGCTGCTGACCAAGGGGGCAGGTCTCGCCCCCTCCTGCAGGAGCCGTGGCACAGCTGGCTCCTCCTCCCCAACCTGGCCTTCCACAGGAGCCCAAGGAGAGTATTGCCAGACAGGACTTTCATCCAGTGCCACTTTCGCCAGGCCCTGCCCAAACGCTTTAAGAGTTGGTCCCTGTCTAGGTCCAAGTTCTCTGGCTGGATGTTCGGGGTCGTTGACTGGGTAGCACCAGCCTCTTTTCCCGCTATTTCTCTCTCTAGCGTTAAGTACAGCTCCACTGGTTTTCTCCCTGTTTTTCACACCGCATGTGCACGTCCCCGCTTCCAAGCCTTGGTGCGGCTCTTCCCCACCCTCGTGCCCTTTTTCCCGACCACAATCTTCATCACACACTCTCTGACTCAGAAGTGACACCAGGAAAAAGAGGTGGCACATCTATGAAATCCTGATTCTTGAATTTACAACTTTTCCCCCTGTGACAGATGAGGGCCAGTCGGTGGCTTGCCCGTAGTCACAACTGGTACACGAGAGAGCTGGCATTCCAATCCCCGTGCTCTGACTGCAGAGTGCAAGCCTCGGGATGCTCTCCGTGAGCAATCCTTTCCTTTTGCTCTGGAGGGGAGAGAGAATTCTGGATCAGACATCATCCCTGACTCCTGCCTGCAGGTCTCTGCACACACTGGTCTTTCCTCCTGGAGCCTTTGTCCTTCACTGTGTCCCCAGGGAAAACCTTCTAGGGCTTGCTCGGGCTGTGACCAGAGGCTGGATCAGTTCCCCTTCTCAGAACCAGCTAAATAATTTGCAGGGCTCAGTACAACATGCAAACACAAGGTCCCTTGTTCATAAATGATGAAGAATTTCAAAATGGTGACAGCAAACCATTAAACCCCAAGTGCAGAGTCCTTCTATTCTTGGCACCCTGTGTGGCTGCCCAGGTCACACAGCCATGAAGTGAAGGGGCCCTGCCTTTCCCTGGGGGTCCTCGCCCCAGTGTCAGCAGTGCCTGGCACACAGTAGGACTTCAATAACGTTTGTTGCGTTGGAGAGACTTCATATGTGCAAGAGGTTATAAACTTCACAATAGGTGATTTTATGAACAAGAGGGATACCCCTTTGTTTAGGTCCAGATTTTCTGGTGCTTAAAACTGTAAAAAAAAAAAAAAGTATGGATCCATCTTTTTAAAAAAATTCCATATTGGGTGCTGTTACGGGCTGCATTGTGTCCCTCCACAATGCATATGCTGAAGCCCTACCTTGGAATGAATTTGGAGACAGGATCTTTAAAGAGGTAATTAAGTTACAATGAGAACATTAGGATGCGCTCCACTCTAATACGGTGTGTGTTTTCATAAAGAAGGAGATTAGGACACGAACCCACACAGAGGGAGACAGTCTGAAGCCACAGGGAGAAGACGGTCATCTATGAGCCAAGGAGAGAGGCCTAAGCAAGCAGGTCTGCCCTCGCAGCCCTGGGAGAAACCAGCCCTGCCAACCCCTTGCTCTCAGACGCTGGGCCCCAGAACTGGGAGACAACGAACTCCTGTGGTTTCAGCCAGCCGGTCTGTGGTGCTTTGTGAAGGCAGCCCTAGCAAACCAATGCAAATGCTCAAAGGGAAGAAATAAATCTCAACCAATTGCAAACATTAAAAGCTGATAGAAATCACAAAAATTCAGAAAATATAGGAAAATAATAGGACACTCATAGTTCCGTTCGCTGCCTGCCATACCTCCGTAATACTCTATTTCCCATATCGTTTAGGCTGCATGTTCTTCACATGTGATGACCGTTTTATATTATTTTCTGCAAAGAGAATAGAAAGATAATTTAGCTTCTCTTGTAACGTGACTGATCAAACTTAGTGTTTCCAATATTGAAAAGTTTGAGGTTCACAACTTATCATTGGAAACGTTGTGCACATTTTCAGAATTGTTACAAAATGTAAGAAAACTTCTATGAAGTTTCTTTCATGGATCAGCTGACAATTATCGGGACATTTCCTTTTACTTCTAATGCAGTGACTCATCTTGCGTGCTCTTTGAATCACCATCACTCATTAGCCGCAGTTCGTCATCAGTGTCCCCAGCGTAGTGTTACATCACCTTTGTCAATATTAGGATTTTACGTTGAGTCAGCAAAAGTAGGAAAATCTTTTTTCCTTCCCAATGTGAGCCTATAATTCATCCCTTTCCTTTAATTGGATTATATAACAACCCAGAGGCTATTCATTTACTTCTGTTGGAAATGTATCATTTCTATTGGAAATTTATCTCTTCCTCTTAATGAATTAATACTTCTAGCGTGATCCAGATTTTTTTTATTTTTTTTTTGGTTGCAATTTGTTTCTTAATATCAGGACACTTTTAGTCTTACTTTCACAAAATTTTTAAACCCTTAAACCATGTGAACACATTGCTGGAGTTCCTCCAGCCTTCAGAAGGGCTGGGCCGAGCGAGGGGCCTGAGGTTGGAGTCGCCTTAGCTTTGAGGTTCATCACTCTGGTCACGGTTAGAAGCGGGACACAGAAGAACTGAACCAACGGACACTTCCAGCCCAATACACCACTTGCCCCAGCCAGAGACATCCACTTTTCAGACCCTTGGTCTCAGGCTGCAGCAAAGTTCTGTGAGGATCAGATGAAATTATGCACATTTTCTGTGCTTGTGTGGAGAGAAAGAGAGAAACAATTTCCTAAACCCAAGATGATGTTGGCTCTGGGTCACCGTCTACTCTAGTCATCTGGTTTGCCAAAACAAGATGTTCTCTGACCTTATTTTTGTTTGTGTTTTCAACAGTTGAGTCTTAAAGAGTTTGTTTTTTGTTATCCATTCCCCACAGAGCCTCCGCATTCCCGCAGGGTGAGAGGGCCGTTAGACGTGGGTGGGGGGCGTCCCACTGGGTCCCCACCCCCGGCACGGCCTGTGGCCTTCACGGCCTTTGCGGTAGCTGAGAGGGCGGACTCTGGAGCCAGGCAGCTGGGCTCTGACACTAGCTCTATCCTGTACTAGTCCTGCAACCTGGGACACACCAACTCCTCCATTCCTTCCTTTCTTTGCCTGTAAAGCGGAGGAAAGGAGGAAAAGTGCCTCACCACACAGGGTAGCCGGGAGAATGTAGGGAGTGGCCGTCGCAGGTTCCAGGCCCAGCACTTCCAAGCTTGCACTACGGGAAAGTCACTGCGTCAACTGTAGGTTTGATGCAGTCGGGGAAATCGGTAGGGGGAAGGGCTCTGTCCTCGTGCCTGGGTCTCCTCCTGTGCCCTTCCCTCAAGGCCTCATGGGAGCTGTGCCCCGTGATCCCCTGGCCTGGGGACAGCCCGTGTCTTGTCTCCTGTTTCCCATCAGAGAGGGGCTCTTCCCAGGGAGACTCACGGCTCCAGCTTCTTCCTGGCTGCCTGTGGGAGGTGGCTTTACCTGCCTCGAAGGTAAGCTAGCAGGTATCCTGATAGACCCCGCTGCAATTTCCGGGTCTTCCCTGCTAAATCGGGCCCAGGGTGTGCCAGAGGTCAACCCCAAGAAGGGCAGGCAGGTCGCACTGCTTCCTGTCAGCCTGTGAGCTAGTGAACCCGGGTCATTCACTTCCTCCAAGAAGCCTCCCTACATTTTGCTTTCCTGCCTTGCACACTGCCCAAACCCCGTATCTCCTCTAACTCTGGACGTATTCGAAAGCTGACCCCTAGTACCATGTATGGTGTGTTTCTGAAATCGCATGTTCAGAAGCATAGTCGTAGACTTATATGGCATAGGGGTGTATTTTCCCAGGGATCTAAATTAAAGTTGTAAAAACATAATTATTAATATAAGCCACTTTTATGCACCACTCCTGCAATATACTGTCCATATTCTGAGCATAGTCATTCATTTATTTCTGCTATTCCTCAACATTTATTCACTTAACAGGTGCTGGTTGAGCACCTCCTAGGTAGCAGGCACCATTCCAAGTGTTTGGGGTGTGTCTTTCGTGGAGCATGCAGTCTGATAATGGAGGGAGATGGACACAAAAAAAGTTCCCGTAATAAATACATCTGCTGGATGGTGCTGGGTGCCGTGGCAGGAACAAAAGCAGAGCCGGGTAGGGAGGATGCAGAACCGCAGGTGGAGGGCGGAGTGCAGGTTTCTGCGTAAGAAAGACAGGAGGATCAGGGAAAGCCTCAGGGAGAGGCTGCGATCTGAGCAGCGACTTTGACAGGAGGCAAGGGCGTGCGTGGTGAGCTAAGCGTTGTGGAAATCCGGGGAGGAGCATTCTGGGTGAGGCCCCAAGGCGGGAGCGTGGCTGGCGCACACTCGAATCCGCTCAGTTCTGGTGAGCATCTGACCGTGGTTTCTCCGGTCTTCCCTGGGCGCGCCCAACGACACCCATCTTTATCTCCTTGGTGTTATGTTTACGAGCTCTGTGCTTTCTCCTCCAGCTTTCCACTCTTCTTAATAAAGCAATAAGGACAAAATTAAATGCAATGTATAAAATAACTGCAGAAACCCTGTGCTCCAGGCAAAAGAGGACTGGTGACACTGAACTGTTGGCTGGCAGGCTGCGCCCCCACGTGGAAGCTTGCGTGGCTTGGCCCCTAGGCACGGACGCTCCAATATAGCCCTTGGAAAGAAGTCCAGGGTATCAGGTTCAATGTCCAAATATGCACACTGTGCAAAAGGGAAACTTGCAAAGTTAAGGCTTTCCTGCTGTGTTAGGGAAGCGCCCCGGGGGAGGGGTGCAGGGCTGATGGGGATGTGGGCCACTCCCGCTTGCTTTCCTCTCTAGGCCATTGAAGATTTTCCTGTCCTCGAACAAGAGAGCGGACAGTTCACAGAGGCAGCTATGTGCATGGGGCAGGGTGCTGGGGTGCCAGGGAGGCTGCCCTGCTGGATGGCCCTCTCCACAACCATGCGCTCGTGCTGTCTTGGCAAAGGTCCTCCCGTGCACTGGGTGTGCGTGTCTTTTTGCTCCACAACCACTTTCTGGGTGAGGACACATGCTGCCGTTCCAGAAGCTTAAGGACAGGCTGTGGGACATGTGGGCGTCTGGGCTGGCAAGCCTGGGAATCGGGGAGGGGGCGTCTGTGCAGGGAGGCCGGCCCACCCCAGTCATAAATGCCATACTCTTAGGGACACGCAGCAGTGTTTTATTGTTTCATTGAAAACTGAGCCCCCGGTGCAGCTGTTCTGCCATGAATTCCAGGGCAGGGACGGTACGGGCGGGAGAATAAGGGGAGGCCAGAGGGAGGTGGGGAGAGGGCCCTCCTGTCAAGCCTATGGGATCTTGTTACTGGGGTTTGGGGGAAATTGGATGCGGTTCCAGGGTTCAAATCTTCCTTGCCCCACACACCAGGGCACTGGCTCCACTTAAAGCGATGGAGACACAAGGGCCCACGTGTTTATTCTCCTGTCAGCCCAGCCAAATGCTTTCTGAGCCAATTCTGACAGAATCTGTTTTCAAAAAGGAAATATTTTTACAAAACTCTTTGTTTGGAGAGCAGAACCTGCTCTGTGTTAGAGGCGACAGGTTGGCCGTGCTGCAGACAGGACCTTCCCCTCCTGGGGGTTCAGGGAGGCTCTTGCGCTAGCTGGTCTGTCCGCCCAGAATGCTTTTCCTCACCTGCCACCTGGCCATCTCCTCCCTGTCTTTCAGAGTGTGACTTTAAGGGTCACCTCCCCAAAGATGCCTTCCCTGACCACCCAGCCCTCCGTCGCTGTCCTGCTGTAGGCAACCCCTTCCCAGCAGTTCTCTCTGCCTGACGTGTTTGTGCTCGTCCACGGGACATCTCTGCTCACGAGAACGCAAAGCGCCTTGAGAGCCAGGACTGTGTCTGTTCTTTTCGCTGCACGGTTAGTGCCCAACACGTAGTGGGCATGCAATAAATATATCTTATGTTGAATACATAAATGGTGTTTAAGCCCTGGCTTGTACGTTTTCTGTGATGAAGCAGTGGAGAAAATGTAACACGGTGGAGCAGAGCGGAGATTGAGGAGAGTGATTTAAGTGAGTAAGGGAAAATAATGCCATTTTGTCTTTCCTCAAGGACAGCTTGCTTACAGACAAGTGTCTTGAGAGCAAACGCCACTGTGGTTGCCGCCAGGCATCTCGGACACACTCGGACGGTCTCTCAGCATCCCTCACCTGGGTTTTTGATTCCTTTGTGAGCCACATCCTTACCTTACCCACCCCTGAAATCCTTTTCTCATCTTTCAAATGTTTTCCTACGACTTAGTGACTTTGACTTTGTCCTTCACCTTTGGAAAGGGTTGTCATTTTACATTTTAAAAGTTGAAAAGAAACACTTCCTGTCCCTCCAAAAGTCTCTAGATTCTCCTGGAGCCAACAGCAGCTGTGTGACCTGGAACAAGTCACTTCCCTTCTCTGGGCCTCAGTTTTCTGTAAAAGCAGGCAACAGTGCTGGCGGCTGTCAAGGTCTGGCCAGCTCTAGAGAGCTGTGAGCTGCTGTGCCCACTCCAGGTGACATCCACAAAGGGGACTGTATTCCTGAGAACGTCAAGAAGCAGAGGTCCTCCTTCCCAGTGGCTGGGCCTCTGTCTGCTTGTCCCCTGGGACTGTCCCTCCCTGAAATACCCACTACAGTGCACCACGAGGACCCTATGTGGCAAGAGAGGAAAAGCAGAATGATCCTGCACTCCACCCTGCATCCTCATCCTCTGCAGTCTGAGTTCACGCCGCTCTCACCAAGAGCCGGGGCCTCTCTCCCAACTCCTGAAGTGTGGATTGCCTTGGTGGCTGCTTTGGCCAAAAGGATGTGCTAAAACTATTGATGTTTCAAGAGGACTTGCACACCCCTTCTTTCTTTCCTGCATCCCTATAACTGCCAAGAAGCTATACCTAGGCTAGCCTGTGGGAGGATGAGACCTGCAGAACAGCACCCGCCAGCCCGGCCACGGCCATTTAGAGCCACAGACAGACAGGTGAGCCCCAGCCAAGACCAGCCGTGGTCAACCAAGCCAGGCTCAGACCAGCAGGAGTGTGCAGCTGACCCACGCACCTGTGAGTAATAATAAATGTTTTTTTGTCTGTGTTTTGAGAAAGGGTCTCTCTGTTGCTCCACTAGAGTGCAATGGCTTCATCATAGCTCACTGCAACCTCAAACTCCTGGGCATAAATGATCCTCCTGTCTCAGCCTCCTGAGTAGCTGGGACCATAGGTACTCACCACCATGCCCAACTAATTTTTTCTGATTTTTGGTAGAGATGCGGTCTCACTTTCGTTCAGGATGGTCTCGAACTCCTGACCTCAAGCAATCCTCCTACTTCAACTTCCCAGAGTGCTAGTAATGAGCATGAGCCACTGCGCCCAACCAATAAATTATTATTTTAGGATGGCTGGTTATGCAGCAGTAGCTAATTGACAATACACCATCACATTCCAGCCCTCTCTTACTCTGCCGTCTTGAACATCTTTGCACATGGTCTGCCCTTCCTGCCTCTGCACTGCCTAATTTATTTCTTAAAAATACAACCTCCCTCCTGTAAGCTCAGCCCTATGTATAAAGGCGTACAGGCAATTTACGCCTACATGATGGAATTTTATATTTCAGAGTCTCTTAAAAACTGGATGATATAAAGTACCAGCTACTCGGGCCAGCCATGGTATCTGAAATTGTGGCCCAAAGAAACAGTCTTGTGGATTGCAACACACATTGTACACATCATATAGACACACATACACCCCACCTCCTGTCTCAGTGGCACAATAGGTGAAGTAAAATGGGATGGGAGAATGACCGTTTTAGGGTTGGGAAGGGACCCTTGTGGGGGTGCCGACCTCGCAGAGCGCTTCAGTAGACCTGTGTGAGGTCACTGGGTCTAAGCAGGAGAGGAAGCAGGAACCCTAAGGCACATCCGCACCTTACAGCTTTGCTGAGGATTGACCCTGTTTTCTTGTGCAAGCATCCCATGAACATTTATTAGAAGTCTATTCAAATCAGGCAGGCTCTGGCTAAGCCCAGGAGATGACAAAGATAAATAATGAGTCTCTGCCCTGGAGGAACTTACTGGTTCATCATCCCAAAGGTGCAGAAAACTACTGGGAGCACATGCCAATAAACCATTAGATTCAGATTTAGTTATTCTTCTAAAAGTCTGGAGGAAAAGCCAGACTAACCAATGATCAACAATTAGAAAGGTCAATTAGGAAGATATTTGTATTACTTATTTATATTACTTTATATATAAGAATGTATAGTTCTTCAAATTTTACTCCAATTGCATTTCTCTGCACAAATACTATTGCTATTCAAAGCGAGACTCTTGACTTCAGCCCTCTCCCAACGCCATCTTTTCACAGTTTTACCCGCCTCTATGAATGGTACCTTCATTCACCTAGTGTTATACTGTATCTTATCCATGGCAAATTCAGTAACTCTAACCTCATAATATATACAGACTTTGACCAATTCTCACCACCTCCACCAACAACAACCAAGTGCAAGGCGTCAGTGCCTCTCATCTGTACTTTTGCAAAAACTTCATCACTGGTCTTCCTGCTTCCGTATTTCTCCCCACCTTCTGTCCTAACCAGCAGGCTGAAAGATCCTCCTCAAACATATGTCAGATTAGGCTAATCCTTGGTTCAAACCTCTCCCACTTAAAATCTAAAGGCCCAGATGACCCTGCCCTGATCACCTCTCTAACTCTGCTCTAACAGCACAGGCAGTATTGCTTTTCCTTACATCCACCAGGCATTCCTACCTCAGGGCCTTTGCACTTACCATTCCCTCTGCCTGTGACCCTCCTGACCCAGATCTCCTTATGGATCATTGTTATGATATTCCCATCTTTGCTCACATTTAAGCTCTTTAGAAAGAACTTCTCTGGCCACCATACCTAAAACAACCAGCATCACCACCACCCCATCCGCTGCCTGCAGCACCCTTCACTCTCCACCCCTTTGTCCTGCTCAATTTTTCTTCCTAGCGCTCACCACTACCCTGTGTTATACTATATATTTGTTTATGTACTTACTGGTTGCCGGTTTGAGCTCCCTAAATGCAGAGGTCTTGGCTGTCTTGTGTGCTACCATATGTCAAGCACTTCGAGCAGTACCTTGCTCCTACTATCTGCATAATTATGTTTGTGGAATCAATGCCTAAGTATTCACCTTAATTCTTCCAATATTTGTCACTTTCTTATGCTGTAAAATAATCATTAAATGAACGGACAGGTCTATTGTATAGCTCAAACAATATTACTCTTGGAATTTAGAAAGTGCACATTGAATCCCATTGAATCTCTATGAAAAATACAGCAATTTTACCTGGGACAAGTCACTTATCTTCTCTGAGCATTTCCTTTTCCTCCTTCAAAATAACTAAAACCATCCCGTCTCCCCTCCCAACCCAAGAGGTAGGTACTATGGTTACTTTCATTTTACCAGTGAGGAAACGGAGGCCCAGAAAAGGTAAGTCAGTCTTTGCTGCCTCACCAAGAGATGTGGCCTCTAGGAGGTGAATTCTGTCCAGGAATCACGGAGAGAGAAAGTTCCCCTGTAGATCGCATTGGAAGCAACATCCCAGCACTTTGCGTTCTCACGTTCTATGACAGGGAGGAAAGTACCCTCCCCAGGCCCCTCCTCTGCTCAGCCCGCCCCTCCCCTGGTGGGACGGAGTGGGACTTGCTTCTGTCTGCAAGCAGGCTCTGTGCACGTGGGTCTCTGGTTTACTAGGAACGCCTCCAGTCTTTGGGAGCCCCAAGGCCTACACTCTCCAGCACCTTCTTGTCAGGCGCAAATAAACAGTTGTTAATGTCTTCCTGGCTTATGCGCTTGAGGTCATCACAGTGAGGATCTCCAGGATTGGCACAGGCTGGGGCGCAGACACCCGAAGCCTCCAGGCTGACAGCTGCATGGAGTCATTTTCAATTAGAGAATGACTTGGAAAAGAAAAAAGAATAAAATCCAGCATCAAAGACTATCCCAGAGCCTGCTTGCCCAAGGCCTGGGGACTCCCAGGTGGAGCCAGGCCCTGTCACTCTTCTGCTTGCAAGGAAAACAGCCCGCAGTGTGCCCAGCCAGGGGGGCAGTTTGTAGAATCCTGCCCCTGGCGAAGGCTCTACTTCTAGACAGAAGAAAGCACAGGTGCCTCAATAGGCTAGCGGGCTGCGGGACAGGCTTGCTTTTTGCTGGTTCTCACACAGCACAGAGGAGTGGGCAAGAACTTTAGAATCTTACGGAATCGGATTTGAGCACTGGTCTTGCTACATGCTAGTGGTGTGATCTTAAGGTGTGGGCACAAGGGCAGTGCAGTGTCCCAGGACAGGAATGGCAGATACCTTTACCCAGGTCCGACACTAGCGTGAGACAAGCAACGCTCTTGCCTTGGGTATGAAATCTAAGGGAACACCAAAAAACACAGCCATCAGATAAAAGCATATTTTAAGACAGTATTTTTTTGAGTTAAAATTTATGTAAAAAAATCCATGATGAACAAAATATCAAAATCTTAAATAAAAGCAGGCTCTGACTATGCTGTTCCAAGCCATACTGGAGCCTGAGGGAAAAGGAAAACCTGTGCATACACACACACACACACACACACACACACACACACACACACATATACATATATGTATTTGTGCATTTTCAATGGTTAATTTTTTCCCAAAACATTAAAGGAGTTTAAAAAATATTGAAAAGAAAGTGTATAAAATTCACATTATTTTAAACTTAAATATTTTATGTATATCAAAACCAGAATATATAATAATTTTACTTTCCTGGCTCAAAATGGAAGCAAACTCATCAATACTATTTTCAAATCTACTTTTTTGCTTATGTCATTTTCAGTTGAAAGGAACGCTATGTTTAAACTTTCTCTCGACTGAGTGACTATCTTAAATAATAGTTAATGAACTTCAGCTCACCAAAATTTCTTTTGCAGGACAGCACCGCAACTGGTACTGTCAAAAAAAGAGAATTCTCAAGAGCACTTCCAAATTTAAATAAGAGTGCACTAAGCAAAATTCATGAATCTGTTTGAGAAGATCCAAATACTGATTTTATATTATAAAATATTGATATTGCATGTTAGTGCAAACTACTTCAGATAAAATTTCAACGGGACTTAAATCATCAGAATGGTTAAGAGCCAAGTCACTGGCTGCTTTTTGTAAATCAGATGTATTCATGGAAACCTTTCTACAGTTTTCTAACTTTTCTGCAGTTAAAAATTCAAAATCTGAAAATACTTTGTGTAATTTCATATCTCTATTTCAAATATGAATGTAAGACATTTAAAATCTTAATTTCTACTTGACAGAAACTGGTTTCACTATAATTGGTACACTGAGCCACGATTCACATACTTCCAGTTTCCTTTTTATTTCATTTATTTCCAAATTCAAGAAGTACATGTCTATCTCATGCTAAAGTTTTACATTCATCAAACATTTTTAAGGTTATTTCCTCTCACTTGTAACACACAACTCTCACTTGAAAAAAGTTAAGCAAAGAAGTAGATTTTGAAAGTATTGTTGACGAATTTGCTTCCATTAAAGCAAGGAAAACAAAATTATAATATATTCATTTTGGAATAAAATAAACTATTTAAGCTTAAAACAGCAGTCCCCAACCTTTTGGGCACCAGGGACCAGTATCGTGGAAGACGATTTTTCTGTGAAGAGGGGTTGATGGGGATGGTTTTGTGATGATTCAAGCGCATTACATTTATTGTGCAGTCAAACCTCCCTGCTAATGATAATCTGCATTTGCAGCCGCTCCCCAGCACTAGCATCACCGCCTCAGCTCCACCTCAGACCATCAGGCATTAGATTCTCACAAGGAGCTGCAACCTAGATCCCGCACGTGCGCAGTTTACAGCAGGGTTCGAGCTCCTGTGAGAATCTAATGCCAGGCTGGTCTGACAGGAGGCGGGGCTTACGCTGTGACGTGAGCGATGGGGAGCGGCTGCAAACACAGATGAAGCTTTGCTGGCTGGCCCGCCAATACCGCCGATACGGGTCTGTGGCCGGGGAGCTGGGGACTGCAGACTTAAAGTAATACTGTGAGTTTTGATACATCTACTTCCCAGATTATCAATATTTTTTCAACTAACCTTCTGGAAAAGAGCAGCCATTAAGCAAACACGTATGCAGGGACACTCAGGTTTCCTCAGGCTCCAGTGTGGCCCTGAAGGACACTACTATCCCCACCCCTTGTTTTGAAAGGGGAGTGCTTAGTGGAACTGCAGATGGGGCGAGCATGGAAGGGACTGACTGGCAGGAGCTGGGACCTCTGCAGGGAGGGGAGGAGCCAGGGGAGCATCCTGGCCTCACCCTTGTGCCTCCCTGCATCTTCTGCTGGTGTCTGATGGGGTGGACCCAACGGCATGCCAGTGGGCACAGAAGCCCGGGTCAGCCGGGTGGAGAAGGGTGGAGAGCAGATCTGGAAGGGCAATTGGAAGCTCTAATATGCTCGGTCTCAGTGTACTGACTCAGAAATGGAAGAGAATATCCGCCTCGTAAGGTTTTCGTATAAGGGAAATAGGGCAATGTATGGAAATTGCCTCAAATAGTTCGGCATCTCCCAAATTGGAGCCAATATTACAACTGATGTGGGGGAAGTAACTGCTGCTGGTATCAGAGGAAAAGCAAAGAATGTACTGATTGGGGAGCAAGGGAGGGGAGGGGACAGGGTCCTGAGGCCACGTGGGGCCACCTCGGCAGGCCTGACCCCAGGAGGCCCAGCTGTGCCTTCAGAGAAACAGCAGTGGAATGGAAAACGCGTCAGCTCCCGCAGCCCTAGTTTCTTCATCTCATAGAGAGAGCCTGATAGTTACAGAACGGGCGCCTGTCTTGTGGGATTTTGAGGGCCAGGAGGAGATAATGCATGTGAAAGTATTTTTAAAACTATGAGCATGTTAATTTTGTACTTGGGGTGGGAGGGCTGGTACTTGTTTCATCCTCGAAACAGGAAACCACATAAAAGTTATGAGGACATATTGTCTTCTTTACTATGAAATCAGATGCAGAAACTATTTTCCTACTTTAGGATGCTGTGCGGTTTGTCCTTGTTTGACAGACTAGTAACGATACAGAAGTAAGGAATGAAGAGATCCTAATACCAAGTCTGTCCCTGTCTCGCTGAAATACTCTAAACCCGTGTCCTCCCTCTGTCTCTCAGCTTGGATTCAGAATGTGGACTGTGGTGCCCAGCAGAGCGCCTTAAGCCTTGGAGGAGATGAAGGTCGACATCACGGCAATTCGAGATTTTGTCAGCCTGAGTGACCTGTCTCAAGAGGAACATGTGTTCCGTGGCGAGGCTCAGAAATGCAGAATGCAGCCATGTCTAAAAAGTTTCAAAAATTGAATGGCACATGGAATTATTTTCCATAGCCTATTCTCCTGGAGGCACAATTAATTGGAAGGATCCCACGCTTGGGTCCCACTGGCAGAGCCCAGCACAAAGCCCCCTGGGCAGAGTCGGGGGGCAATGGAAACTGCAGGGCCGCCCACAGTGTGCAGAGGAAAGGCGACAGGACTTAGAGCCGCTGTGTGAGCTCGGAGCCCAGCACTGGCCACAGGCACACCTGGGCGCAGTAACAATCTGGCAAGCCCAGGGCAGACGCCCTGCGGGGCGACAGAGACAGGATCGTGTGGCAGCAAAGGGAGCTGGGGGAGCTTCCGGGGGTCTGGCCAGTCCTGCCCTGAGCCAGCCACCCCAACCCACGGCCTCCATGCCTTACCTGACAGTGAGGGGCCTGGGCGAGGGGGGTTCCATAGTCTGGGTGCTTGGGGGAGCGACCCGGCCATCTGCTAAACAGTCGGTTTCCTGGGCTTCTTACCCTGGAGGTTCAGAGTCAGTGGTCATGGAGTACAACCTGGAATCTTTGTTTTTTACAAATATAGATGATTTGGGGGTGACTTTGAGGAGCAGCTGTGCTTGGGACCCACGAGCCCAAGTGGTCTCCAGGGTCCTGCCAGCCTGGCACGGCACCCAGGGGACGTTGACAAAAGGTCGCCCCCCAGCCCAGGGAGCCATAAGCTACATCACGAAGGAGGCGTGCGGGGGCTGCCCCACACCGAGCAAGAGGGGAGCAGAGCGAGGGCTTGCAGCCAGCCCTCAGGGGTGGGCTTCCACGTCCCAGAGAACGGGCTCACAGCACTGCCTGGGCTGTGGCTGCTTCCCGCTGAGGGTTGGGATCCCCACCTGCCTAGGCTCCTTGGACAGCATCCAGAATGCCAGACAGCCAGACGTGAGGTCATGTGTTTACTGTAGGAGCCGTGCAGCTGGGTGGGGATGGGGGGCCGGGGGCAGGGGCTCGGCTCCCCAGAGTGCTCCAGAGGGGTGTGAGCAGAGGCCTGCAGGCACAGTGAGCGTTCACGCAGGGCCCTTGCCTCTGGCTTCTGAATGAGGCTCCTGAGCGGGCCGTTGTCGGTGCAACACAGCTGACAGGTCTGACAGGCCCCCCGTGAGAACACCAGGCTGCCCCACACCTCGGCCAAGTGAAACTCCCCAGGGAGTTGCTCTGGCCCCACCCCAGACACAGCCACCACGGCTGAGAGGGCAGGCAGGACCAGGGAAAGCCGCCCCAGCAGATTGGGCTGTCAGGCGAGGGAAATGAAGTCACAGTACTTGAAAGGCTTCAGAGGTGTCTAACCCAGTGCTTGCACTTCACGAATGGGGAAACTGAGGCCCAGAGAGGGAAAGGAGACTTCTCAAACAGCATGAGGAGTTAGTGATTATAGAAGGCTGAAAAGTGGCCCCTCACAAGGTGCCCATGCCCTTCGCAGATGGGAGCAAGCGCAGGCTCTGGGGATGGGAAGATCATGCCGGATCATCCCGGCGGCCTCACGTGCAATCACACGTGTCCTTACAGGAGGGAGGTGGGGGGGGACCTGAAGACACGCAGAGGGGAAGGTGACATGACATGTGACGAGGGAGATTTAAGGTGCTGGCCTTGAGGACTGCAGCTGATTCGGCCACAAACCTGCCGCCAGACCCGGAAGAGGCAGAGAACAGATTCTCCCCCAGAGCGTCCCGAGGGAGTGTGGCTCTGCCAACGCCTTGATGGTGGCCCAGTGAAACCGACTTGAGGCATCTGGCCCCAGAACTGCGAGAGAATAGTCCCATTGTTTAAGCTACATGGTCGTAGCGACTTGTTACAGCAGCCACAGGAAGCTAACACAGTGGCTTCCCGGGACCAGGCCCTGCTTGGAGGTGGGAGAACTGTCACCCCCTACTAGACTGATAAGGGACGGTGGCAGGGCCAGAAGGCAGGGGTCTCGTTCTTCATCACGAGCTCTCTCCGCCAGCCCTGCTGAGGGATCTCCACTGAGATGCGCCACTGGGGAAAGCCACAGGATGTTCATTTGTCCCGTGTGAGCAGTGGGAGAGCCGGCAAGACCAGGATGTCGGCAGGGCCCTAAACCCCGCTTCCTGCTGTTCACAGGGCCATTAGTGTCTTCTGAACACAGTCCGGGGTATTTGCAGTTGAAGCCACTACCGTGTGGCACCGTGTGGCACAGCATTTGGAGTGTCTCATACGGCATCTCCCTGTGGCCCCAGGGCGAGCTCCTGGGATTGATGGAGAGAAGCTGTTTGGAGAAAAATTGTTCAAGCTGGTTAGCTTTTCCTCCCCCGGCCGCAGTCGTCCTGGAGGATTCTTGCTTCTGCTGAGCTGGACAGGTTAGAGACCTGCGCCGGAGAAGCTGCTAAAACTCAAGGGAACAGGCAGTATGCATGGAGGCCCCAGAGAAAAAAGCCCCAGCGAGTCAGCCTCGGTGTATCCGAAAGAATGGTGAGGAGGACGCAGAAGAGGGGCCACCAAACCTGCCTCCACGGCCCAGAGCTGCGCAGCCTTGGGTGGGTGCCCGGCCCCTGGAGGCTGCAACCGGTCAACGGGCCGCACGTGAAAGGGCTATTGTGCGCCGCACGGGTGCAGACGCCGCGTTCCTTCGCTGCGTGGGTTTTCCCAATCGGCTCGCCCACCCTGCTCCCGTCCGTCCACGGAGAGTGAGAGAGCGGTGACCAGAAGGAACGCCTGACTCAGGGCCAACGCCTCTCACCACTGACAAACAGCAGAGCTAACATTACCCTAGGACACACCACACACACACCTCCCCTGAGGAATTGGGGGTGGGACGGCCTTGTCCCTTGAGAGCTATCCGTCTAGCAGGGGACACTAAATGCATACACAGGAAATGATCTTATTAGAAAGCAACACCTTCGAAAGTGCTAAGTGACACAGCCCAGATGGAAGGTGGAAATGCTCAAAGCCCACCAGCTAGTGCACAGGGGCAGGCCCGGACCAAGCCAGAGTATGCTCGGTACTCTCCCAAATTCTGACCCTGTGACCTTCGATGTCCAAGGCCAGGCCTGTGCATAAGCCAGGAGATGGGAATAGGGGATGGGGTCTGGGAGAAGCGTCTCTTATCCTGCTTGGGGCAAAGAGCAAGAAAGGCATCCCTCTCCGAGTTGCTGGGCTGGCAAAGGAAAAAGGAGCTTCCAGGTTGGTGCCATTGTGGTCCCTGAGCATTGAAACAGGGGACCATACCGGTGGGAGGACCCAGCTGGACTTAGCACTAGGAGGCGGGATAGAGTCGGACAGGGCCTTGGCGAGGAGGAGCTGTGCTCCCCTGAAGCTCCGTGCGGTGGGCCCTAGTTCTGCATTAGCTCTGGCCTCTGTGCAGTCCGAGGCCCACCGCCAGGTGCGAGTCTTGGACATGCCCAAGGTCTCCCGTTCCAGGGGGTCATCTAGCAAAGGGAAGCCATGGCCTCTGAGTTCTGGCCACAGCAATCAGGCAGAAACCACGGGATTGGCCCTTACAGGCTGGGGGCTTCTAGGCCTGCTGACCTTGGGGGTGGGGGAGTGGAACTTTAAGGATAGAAGTTAATCATATTCCTCAGACTGTGGCAAACCGTGCTCATGCAAAAGCTCTTATTGGTTTTACTCATTAACCTTTCTCTTCTTCACCTTTGATCGCCACCCAGTCCTTTCAAGCACTCCCAGTATGTTTAGCATAAATCTTTGAATAGGATCGAATTTTCTAAAATACATTTTCAATGCAGTGTGTGTGTGTGTGTGTGCGCGCGCGCGCGCGCGTAAGTGGCATCATGCTATGGACTTTGTTTCTTCTTCTTTTTTTTTTTTTTTTAACTTAGCTTTGTGTTTTTAAGACCTGCTCATGCTGCTGTGAGTCTTGGTTTTGACAGCCGCTGCCTGGTGTTGCACGGTCCCCTCAGCCACTTCTGACTCTCCATGCCCCTGGGGATGTGCACCTGGTCTGCATCCGGCTCCTTGTTCACGTCCCCTGGTGACCAGGCGTTGGGTCATCGTTCAAAGCATGCTTAGTTATACTCAGCGCTCCCAGGCTTCTCTCCAGAACACCTACCTGCACAGTCTGTATTCTCCCAGCAGCGCACGGAGCTTTCCGTTTCCCTCGTCCTTGCCAACGGCCTTGGCAGTCTGAGAGATGTCAAATTGTGGTTTCTGTGGTAGTTACCAGTGGGGGTTCCAATCTTTGCCCCATCATTCAGCAGCTGTGTGACCACACAAAAGCAGATAAACCACATCGCTGTCCCTCATTTTTTGCATCTATGAAATGGAAATATTCATATAATTACCTAATGAGGTTGTTATGAGGATTAAATAAATTAATGAAAAGTGTGGTATATGTAAGTATCCAGTAATTACCAATAATAATACAAGTAGTACTTGCTGCTGCTACTTACTAGTGTTACCACTTTTAATGAGGTTTACCCCTCTTACATACTTGATAGCCATCTGGGTTTTCCCTGCTGTGAACTGCCTAGCCATATTCTCTTCCCCTTATTCCACTGGTTCCCATGTTTTTGTTCCTGATTTACAAGTGTTTGTTGAACGCTGTAGACACTAATTGCTTGCTTATTTTTTGTTCTTGGAAATACCTTGTCACAATCTGTAACTGGTTTGTAAACATTGACAGTGGTTCCTTTTATTGAACAAATTTCTGATAAAGTCGAATCCATCTTTTCTTATTTCCTGTGGTTTGTACTTTTGGAGTGTTATTTAATAAATCTTTTTCCATGCCACAGTGACAAATATATTAACCATTTCTGTTATTAATATTGTAATTTTACTTTTCACATATAGGTAATCTATCAAAAATCAACTTTTTTATAATGTAAGTATACAACTTTATTTTATTCAATAAATTCCTCTTCATGATTTCATAGTGATTAATATGTATGAATTTCAGAAATAAATGTGTAATATGAATATAATTAGTCTTTTTAGCACTCAACTCTATTGCATTGATCTCCATCTATCACATTGCTTTTGTTATGGGTCACTACTATGGATTTGTTTTTTTTTGTTGTTGTTGTTGTTTTTTATTTCAGCATATTATGGGGGTACAGATGTTTAGGTTACATATGTTGCCCTTGCCCCCCCCCAAGTCTGAGTTTCAAATATGTCCATTCTTCGGGTGGTGCTCATTGCACTCTTTGTGTATGCATATACCCGTCACCTTCTCCCTCTTCCTCCCTCCCTCTTCCCCCCCCCCGCCCAACATCCAATAGATGTTATTCTTATATGTGCACTTATGTGTTGGTCAGTTAATACCAATTTGATGGTGAGTACATGTGGTGCTTGTCTTTCCATTCCTGGGATACCTCACTTAGCAGAATGCACTCCAGCTCTATCCAGGAGTACACAAGAAGTGCTGTATCATCATTGTTTCTTAAAGCTGAATAGTACTCCATGGTATACATATACCACATTTTATTAATCCACTCATGTATTGATGGACTCTTGGGTTGTTTCCACATCTTTGCAATTGTGAATTGTGTTGCTATAAACATTCAGGTACAGGTGTCTTTCTTATACAGCATCATTTGCTCTTTGGATTTGTTTTTTACTTTCCTATTGCATAAGATGACCTGTCCTAATGTGTTTTTCTTTTACAAAATTTAATTAGCTGTATGTGGATCTATTAATATATTCTTTGACATACATTCTGGCATAAATTCGTTATATTCCTCAAAAAATCCATATGAGATTTAAACTGGAATTGCAATGAATTTACAGATTACTTTGGGGAGAGGTGGACATCTTTAACAATGTCAGGTTATCCATTCATGAACAAAATACATTTCTTCTTTTGTTTCAATTCTTTCTTATTTACTTTAATTGAGTTTTTAACAGGTCTACATGAAGATCTTACACATTGTTTATTTTAAAGCTGATTCTAGTTTGTATTGCTATTTTAATTGTCTCATTTATTTTTCTGTATTTTGAGTTGGATTTTGCAGAAATAGTGCAATGTTACTGACTTTTTGTGAATTGA
>CAUYSK010019387.1:0-84512 GCA_963575035.1 Avahi laniger | reverse complement strand
CAGTTCTTTAGGGATGGGCTAAATGGCTGGGTATTATCACTTACAAAAAAGTGTCTTGCACTTGATACAACTGATGTTGAGAAATAAAGTTTACATTTTCTATTTTTATCTTTTTTTTCTTGAGACAAGGTCTCACTCTGTTGCCTGAGGTATAGCGCAGTGGCGTCATCACAGCTCACTGAAACCTCAAATTCCTGGGCTCAAGTGATCCTCCTGCCTCAGCCTTCTGAGTAGCTGGGACTAAATGTGTGTACCACCATGCCCAGCTAATTTTTCTATTTTTTATAGAAACAGGGGTCTCACTGTTGCTTAGGCTGATCTCGAACTCCCGGCCTCAAGCAATCCTCTGGCCTTGGCCTCCCAGAGTGCTAGAATTACAGGCAGGAGCCACTGTGCCTGGCCTTCAGTGAACTTTTTGAAGTCTCTTTGTACCTCCTCTTCTGTCTACAATCATAAACCTGTGTGATGGCTCTTTTTGTGTATGGAATGATCATTTTATGAACTAATTTAGATCAGTCCACCTTTGTATCTTTGAGAGATCTGCAGAGACATGGAAATGATCTTATTATACAAAATCTTGTCTATAATGGCATTCACTGTGCAAAGATTCCACCTGTGGCTGGGAGTCAGAGAAACTATGCTTTAATTAATCTGGGGAGTGGGCGTGTACATGTATAGGAAACTACCACAAAGGATAAAGTTCAAGATTTGACCATTGCACAAATTCAATTTCTTTTGGGAAATTGTTGCTGAAAAATTTGACCTATAACTGTGCTTCCTTGGAATGCATCTTAGCATCCCTAAATCACTCAGTGTTTACCATTTGTTCCCTCATATTGCCAGCTGTATTAAAGTGCAGATGCTCCTCAACTTACAATGGGGCTGCAGATGGATAAACCTCTCCTGAAGTCAAAAATCTTAAGTCGAACTTTGTCTAAGTACCGCTTGTACATAATATAAGAATTATCAGCTGTTTATTTTCTATTCATTCTGTCTCCTCAAATAAATTACCTGAGGGCAGGGACTCTTTTCCTTGTCGTCTTTGCTAGTTGCTCAATCATTGTCGACGATGATAACAATTACGCAATAGGAAAAGGTGCGCTTTCTGGGCAGTAGATGGACAAGTTCGAGTTGATTGTGTGCTCTGCCCCACTCCCTTGCTATGGGTACTCCCATAACAAGGCACGGTGCCCCCACAACGAGGCAAGACTAGGTCGGTCCTTTTCCTTAAGGATGCTGCAGCCTTGGGCGGGGAAGTGGCGGGGGTCCTTTCCAGTTCCACCCTTGGAGACACACCCCCTCCGTCTCCCGACATACCCTTGCTGAACCCGGGATGGGAGAGACACACTGAGCCCTGGTGGCCGCGTAGCGGGGCGGGAAGAACTCGGAGCCAAGGGCGGAGCCGGGCCGACTCTCGGATCCCCCACTCGGCAGCCCCGCCCCCGGCAACACGCCCCGCCCCGCGACCCCGCCCCCTCCCCGGGACCCGACCCGGCTGCGCTCACTGCCCAGCCGGGGCCGGGGAGCCTCCAGGCGGAGAGGCTCCCGCCCGCCCTGAGCCGCGGCCTCCTCATGGAGGGGCCGCTCGCTCTGCCACCGGGGTCGGGGCCGCTCTCGCCGCCGCTGCTGGAAGGCGGAGCCGCCGCTGTTCTGGAGCCCGGAGTCCGGCAA
Organism: Avahi laniger; assembly: GCA_963575035.1. Taxonomy (NCBI): domain Eukaryota; kingdom Metazoa; phylum Chordata; class Mammalia; order Primates; family Indriidae; genus Avahi; species Avahi laniger. Next base: position 82,841 of record CAUYSK010019387.1, on the reverse strand, counting down.
CACTCGGGACACGAGACGGCGGCGCAGCGGTACATCGCCCGCCTGCTGCAGGCCGGCTACGAGCCCGAGAGGTGACGCCCAGGGCAGAGCGCGCGGGGCGCATCCGGGGCGGGCGGCCTAGGAGGGCTAGGCGGCTCCGGGAACCCGCGGCGCTGCAGGGGAGGGGAGGGGCAGGCCCCACACACCCTTCCCCTCTTACAGCCTCGACATCTAACTTCCTGAAACGCCACGCTCCGGGCTTTGGTTGGGGGATCCAAGCGGGCACTGTGCAAAGGATTCGGTGCTGCGTTGCACTGAAGAGCAGGGGAGAGGGAACAGTTCGTTAAAACATTTCCTAAAATCTTAGCCCTGGATCGGACCTCGATTACACCCCCGACGGCACCCAGTCCAAGTGGCTCCAACTCCTGGGGTTCAAACAGTGCTTGTTGGAGTCCCTGGCAGACTTTGCTTACTCCTCCTTAGCTGTTTCCTCCTAGAACTATCTTCAGTAGTCTTACTGGCAGGTATAGGTGTTCCAGATGGGTGGCCTCCGCAGGGCCAGGTGAGGACATTGTCCCCTCCTCACCATGCACTGAGGTCAGATGAGACTGCTGTGGCAGCTCACCGAAGACTCTCTCCGAAGACTCAGGCCCCCATTCTGGTGTCTGTATGGCAATGAGGGGCACTGGAGGCAGAGTGGGGTAGTGAGCTGGGCCCCAAGGGTACTGGCTGAAAAGGAGACAGCAGCTAATCTCTGGATTGCATCGCAGCTTGAAATGCAATCCCACTGTCCTTCTGGTCCAGAGGATTTGGACTTCTTTCTCTGCCCCATCTGCTGGTGCTCAGCAGCTTGGGGAGGTGACCTGGCAGCTGGGTTTGGGGGGGGGGTGGTCTGAGGGAATTAGCCCAGCAGCTCTGCCCAGGGGCTGGTCGCTTATGTAAGAACTTTTAACGGCTTAATGCCAGGTGAAGCCTGGCCCCTCCTGTCCTGGCAGCCTTCTCTAGAATTGACACAGGCTTAGGCAACCCCTATCTTTCCTCCTATCCTAGAAATCCAGTTCCTGGGGCTCAGGGCCCAGGGGGATAGGGAGGGGCCCTAGGGGTGAGGGAGCAGGCTGGGGCACTTGCAGGCTGGATGGAGGCAGTGCCTTGGTTAGAGCAGTTATTCCAAAGGTATCGATTGCTTCAGAGCTCAGGCCAGGGCCTTGCAAGTGTATCCCTTATGCAGATTGTACTTCTGCAGCAAGAGTCATCCCTACCCCCCACACCCCCATTTAGGCTCAGAAGAGTCTGTGTAAACCACCTGGCCTGAGCCCCAGCCAGGTGGTATGAGATTCAAAACTTGCTGGCTAGACCTCCATCTGCCTTCGCCAACCTGGAACCGTGGGAAGAGGATAGGGTTCCATGGGAAGTGCTGGGTTTGAGTCCAGTGTTACCACTCTCTGTCTTGAACTTCAGCAAGCCATGACCCTGTCCCAGCTCAACAATGCTAATGTTGTTATTACTTCTTTTCCCCTCAAAAGTGTTTTGAAATCTTGTTCCTTCAAACAGCCCCAGGCCAGATAGAGACCTCTGGCTCCCTGCCTGGCCCCCAGCGCTGAGCTGGGCACTATTACCCTACTGTCCTGAGGAAGGGACTTAGACCGGCCCTCCCACCCTCACAGCTGCTAGGTGGGGAGTCTCAGGGACCAACATCCCTTCCTCAGGCTGAAGAGGCCCACTGGTTGCCTTGGTGTCTCCTCCCCAGGGAGGAAGCAGCTGGGGAAGATCAGGAAGAGGGAGGAGGCAAGTAGGGGGGTGGGGAGGTGGATTAACAGAGTCTCTGGAAAAGGACAGCCTAACTCAGGGCTGAGCCCAGCAGCTTAGAATGATGAGGAGCGCTGACACAGGTCAAAGCAGGAGGGGTGGGGGAACAGGAGTAGGGGAGTGGGTCGTGGAGTCTGCAATCACTGGGAAGGCAACCCTTCCCATACTCGGCCTGGAAGCTGCCTCCCCTGGGTCCCAGAGTTCTAGACTGAGGCATATGTTATATTAAGGTCACCTGAGATGGCAGAACCTAGCTGCTCTCCTGGGCCCCAGCCCTGCAGAACCCTGAATAGTAACCTAGGCATTCCTGACCCATGCTGTAGAGGGCAATGATCCAGAGCAGGTCCCTTAGAAACCCGGAGAGACCACTGGAGCAGCCTCTGCTCTGCGCCTGCAATTGGCATGATAGCCCTATCTTTCTCTGGCAACAAAGGTGCCCCGGGGCAGCCCCGAATGGCCAGGGCCTCACTACTCTGCTCCAGGCGGCCAATGAAAGGTCCTCGTGCTCCTGCACCTCAGGATACTCTACCTGCCTTTCCCTGTATGGCCTTGGCCCCCTGGGTGGGTCTATGAATGCTGAAGGTTCAGAGATTCTTCCCTGGCAAGCTGGCCTCAGCCCCCACTCCCTTCCAATGCCAGGGGCCCCCGTCAAGAACACTCCTTTGGGCTCCACTGGTGGGGACAGATGGGATAGTAAGGGTAAAAAGGACATAGTAAGGGTAAAGAGGACATCTGTGAGTCTTTAACTCTCTCCGCCACACCAGCCTTATGGCCTGAGCTCTGTGGGAAGCCTCCCCTCTACACACAGATGGAACAGTCTGTGTTTTCCTGGCAGGGTCCTGGGGGCATTGTTGCGGGAGGCTGGGCATCCCAGGGAGCCCTGTGGCTTGGAGGCCAAGCCTCTCCTGGGCCTTGCTGTCACCACACTGCTGAGAGGTAAACAAACCCAGCCTCCCAGGGCCACAGACAGCCACCATGCCAAGGAGAGGACTGTGTCCCTGCCCCGCCTGTTCTCTCACCTCAGAAGTAAGTAAGCTGTGGTACCACAGGCGGACACGGGGAGGAGGCTGTGGAGTTTGGGTGGGGGGACCCACTCTCTAGCTTTTGAGGGGAACACTGGCAGTTCTGGCACGTAAGAGGAAAGGGTCTGCCTCTCCCCATGTGAATCAGTTTGCTGCCTAATCTTACTGCCCCATGTAGAAATCTAGGTCTTACTGGGCACCCAGGGCCACAAAACTTCTGCTTTGGGGATTTTTCAAAAGTTCCCTAGCCTCTGTCCTCATTTCCATGCATCCTCACTTGTCTAGGCCAGGCCTGTGCTCCTCCCCTCATCTTACCACCAGACTACCCTCCCAAATAGAAACAAACTTTCCTCTTTGGAGTTAAAACCCCTGGTATCTATACCATTCTCTAAGCTGGGGATAGGGCGGTCAGACCAAAACATTGGGCTGGGATTCAGAAGCAGTATCCTTTCCCCCCTTCCTGAACTGTAGGTTTTGCATCTGTCAAGGGGGAATACCTAGTAATTGGCAATTAATAGACTGTGGAGTAAATGTGATCATTTATGAAAAATGCTTTGTAAACTGCAGAGGGATCCAAGGCCACCCAAAGGTCAAGGAGTGTCACTGTTAAGAATGCCGGCCCCACAGGAATGATGTCCTGGTGTAGGGGTCCAAACTCAAAGGCCTGTGTGTTGGGGAGCCCAGACCAGTTTCTCAAGGGGCCGGGCCTTGACAGGGTCCAGGGTTTAGTACTGCGGAAAGAAAGAACCATTCTAGAGGTACCCCTGGGGGTGGGGAGTAGGACAAGCTGGCGGGGGTCCAGGGGCCTGGGGTGGCCCAGGTTGGGGGCGAACCCGGGGCGCGCGCTGCTGGGGGTCCTGAGACGTTGCCAAGAGGAGCGGCCGAGGGGGCGTGCCCCGGCCTTGCTCAGTCCCCTCCCCCTCTGGGTAACAACCCCCCGGCCCAAGCCAACCCGGGCCGGCAGGGTCGCTGTGCCACTGCAGGCGGCCCGGGGCGTGCGCGGCGGCGGCGGCGGCGGCTGCTGGGCCAGACTCCACCGGGCCCTTTGTGCGGCGCGGGGCGGAGGCGGCGGTGCCGGGGGCGGGGCGGGAGGGGAGGGCGGTGCCCCGGTCCGCCCCGCCGCTGCCGCAGCCCCCGCCCCCGGCCCGCCCGGCCCGCGGTGGCAGCGTGGCCGCGGCGCGGCGTCAGCAGCAGCGGCGGCGACAGCAGCAGTGGCAGCAGCAGCGGGGCAGCCCGCGCGGGTGTTTATGTCGGGTCGCCGGGTCTCCCAGCAGCATGGCGGACTACCTGATCAGCGGCGGCACCGGCTACGTGCCCGAGGATGGGCTCACCGCGCAGCAGCTCTTCGCCAACGCCGACGGCCTCACCTACAAGTAAGCGCCGGGGGCCGAGGCCCCGCTCGGTGCGCGCACCACCGCCCGCGATCGCCCGGCCCCGGCCCTGAGAGCACACGGCTCCCCCCTCGCAGACGCCGCGTTCCCGGGCCCAGTACGGGTGACTTGAGGGGGGGTGGGGAGGGATGGCCAGGGAAGGAAGGAGGCCCGCGCTGAGAACAGAGGGACGTGGCACAGCGACATCGCGGCCCTCAGTGCCCTGACCTGTTTCTGGCCAGGTCTCGGTTCGGCCTGCCCCTTTCTCCTCTTATGGGCATGGGGTGGGGGTGCCTTGGGGCTTGTGGGAACTCGAGCTGTGGGTGTCTTGGGGAGACTTTTCCCAACCCTTGGGCCAGGACGCCCTCTCCTAGCCCCACGACGAGGGCAGATGGGGCTGTGGAGCCGGCTCGGCCAGCTGCTGGAGTGTTGCTCCCAGGAGAGGCCCAGCTGGGTGGTTGGGACGGCTCCTTTTTTCCACTGTCCAGTCCAGCCCTTCTTCCACTTGTGACCCTGCCTGCCCACAGGTTGGCACTGGTGCCCCCACTCCCTGCACAAGTATTCTGTGGCTGCCACCCCCAAGCTCACCCCATATGGGATTTTGGAGGAGGATGGAGACCTACCCGTCTGCCTCTGGCTTAGTTTGCCTTTTCTTGTGGGCCCCAGGCCAGTTTTGCCGGCTGCAGCAGGCCTGGCACTAGCTCTGTCTCCTGGCTGCAGGACAGTGTCCCTGCCAGGAAGGAGCATCAGCACTGGGAGAAGAGGGGACGTTGGTGAACCGAGAGCATCCCTGGCCTGTCTCCTGCAATCCCTACCCTGGCTTGTGAGCACTGCTGCTTGGCAGGCAGTTTCCCTAAATGCCAGGATACCCGGTCACTCCTGAGGAGTGCCTCCTCTTGTCTGCCCAAAGGTGAGGGTGGTATATAATACTTAGAAAATGCCAAAAGTTCCAGACACCAGCATTTCTTCTCTGGCCTCTCAGTGAGCCACAAAGGCCTCCTTGCTATACAGAAGGAGGACTGCCAAGGGGTGGGAGCAGCTGAAATTCTTTGTTTCTTTGTGGTTTTGGTGATGGGAGAGAGTATATCTTTGTATATTTTTCACTGGAGCCTTCTAGGGAAACTCCTAGGAGTTCCTCTAGGCCTTGGAGCAGATTAATGACCCCATTCCCATCCACCCTGTGGCTTTTCCTTCCTGCACTAGGGCTGCCTGCTGCTTTGCTTAGCCCAGTTCAGAGTGTTCCTGAAGTGTAGGCTATTTGTTTTTGGGTGTGTCTGTCAAGACCTGCTGTGATTTCAGGCAGCTTGAGCCTGTTGAGGCCCCTAGGATATGGCACTGCACCTAGATGGACCAATGCAGGCCTCCCCTTCTGGGGTGCGTCATGACCATGGCCCACCCAAGTGTTGGCAGATGCCATACTTTACCCCAGTGTCCTGATCCCAACTGCAGGGCCTCCCTCCTCCCCTTTCCCATCCCAGCCATATCTGTTGGTTACCCAAGACCCGAGTGCCTGCTCTGTTAGAACATGCCCTGTGCTCAGCCCCCTGGGGTCCCTCCATGCTGTTCTGAACCTTGTGTGACTCAGCAGCCCAGGCACTGGGGTGTGCAGCTTGTCCTGTGCTGGGTCATGTTCATGCCATGTTGCACTACAGAATTGTTCTCAGGTTCCTTCCCTGTGTTTACTCATTGTCTCTCCCTATCAAGATTGAGAAGTTTTCAAAGGCAAGTACTGTATTTGATGTGTGTGTCACTTGACAAACTTTGAGCCCTGAAGGCAATGGGTATTTTGGGCCAGCTGCCTTGCTGGTGGCCCAGGTCCACAGACCTTCACTGTCCCTGACTGTAGATCTCTGGACTGGAGTCTGCACTAGTCGGGGGTACGGGGCAGGTTCTACCCTGATGGGGCATCAGGGATCAGAAGACTCCAGCCTCTGCTCCTCTGGCCTTTTCCCTACCCCGTGCTGCCTCCCCTGGAAGGGCAGGCCGAGGGCCACTCCTCCCTACCAGTAACATTCCCTTTTCTGTCTTCACAGCGACTTCCTGATTCTCCCAGGATTCATAGACTTTATAGCTGATGAGGTGGTGAGTACCTCTTCCTTTCACAAGGGGGCAAGGGGTGTGTATGTGGTGGATGAGGCTGACTTCTTGCCCAAGGGTAGGGTGTGGGGGAGACTTTCCTTGGGAATGTGGTGGAGATAGCCATTACTGTTGCCAGAGATACTTCGCAGTGCAAAGTGGTACACCTGATGGTCAGAGGCAGCTGTGGGGAGTCAGGGGGTGTCCTGCGTGGGGAACTGGTACAGAAAAGGCCCTAAGTGGGGCTTAGATGTGGCTGCCTTATTGTATAGACCATAAGGATTTAATTTTCTCTGAAATGCTGAGCAAGGACATGATAGAAGCCAGGAAAATTACGGAGACTTTGAACGCAGTGGGCAGACTCGTTCACGGGTCCACAGTGTACCAGGGCTGGTGAGAGGGTGTGAAGGAGTTAGATTTTGGACAAATACAAGGAAACACTGCCTTACTTATCAGGAGGGGGCTCTGCAATGAGCTGAATCAATGAACAATTAATATATGATAAACTCATAGAAGCCAAGGGGAAGTAGTGATGATGGCATCGATCATTTGAAGAAAAAGTTGGATGGTTCTATAATGAGTTCATCCACATTTTGAAGAGCCCGTTTCTTTTCTGTTGCTGTTATTGTCAGTATTTATTCTGGTTTCATTCTCCTGAGAGGCCAGAGGGCCAAGTGTGCCTAGATCACTTATGTGTTGGGGAAACTCTGTGGGTCAGCTGACAGAGCTGACTCAGGCAGATTTTCAGTGGGAAATTTTCACTATTCTGGATATTTCCTTTATGACAGCAACCAGGACTCCTTCTTGGTTCAGCTGTTCAGTTAACAAAATTTACTGAGCACCCCGGCTTTGTGCCAGACCCTGGGCTGGGTGCTAGGAAGACAGGGATGGAAGAGACCCCTGCCTGGCCTGTGAGGTCTGTCTGTCCTGTAGTCTCTGTCAGGAAGTTTGTATCTCTTCTCCTATGGATGCTGAGGGAGGAGAAGGTGGCGTTTTTTAAATTACAGGGCCAGGATTCTGAATCAGGGTCAGTGATGGATTAAGGGGCCTGTGAATCTCAAAAATTATACACCAAATTCAGTGTCTGAGTGTGTGAGGGACTGGGATATACGACTATCGACATGAATCTCAGAGGGGTCTGTGACCTGCCTTCTGTACCTTTCACGGGCAGATGACTCCTAAATGTGTATTTGCAATTCCAACCACTCTTGAGCTCCACACCCTTAGTCACCTACTTTCCTGGATGGCCAGGAGACTCCTTCCCAGGCCTCCCCCGCCGCAGCTGTTGGCACGCAGAATCCATTCTCCACATTGGAGCCTGCGTGACCTCTTGAAAACATAATCAGATAGTGTCTCTCTGCCTAAGACGCTCCAAGCTTCTCTCAGAACAGAACCCGAGCCCCTCTCCATGGCTTCACAGCCACACATGCCCGCCCTGCCTGCCTGCTGTCTCCCTCCTCTCCCTCCACTCCACTCGCCTGCTTTTTCTTTCCTAAATGCACCCGGGAGGAATAGGCGTCAGAGGCGGGCTCACGCGCGCAGCTCCCGCAGCCTGCATGACAGTTCCGCACACTGTTCCTTGACTGGCTCCCACCTCTCACCTCCCAGGAAAGAGGCTCTCCCTGATCACCCACTTTCCCGGTGGTCACTGGCCTTGTTGTTTTTCTTCGTAGCCTTTATCCTGACTGTAATCATCTTGTCCCTGTGTCTCGTGTCTGTCGTCTTTCTTTCCAAGTAGAACGTAAGCTCCGTTAGACTAGCAGGGACCTCATCCTCCTTGTTCACTGCCGTATCCCCAGGCCTGTCCTGGTGCTGGGTACATGTAGGAGCTTGGTGAATGTTTGTCCACTGGATGATAAACTCTTCACGTGGACTGTGCCTCCATCCTCAGGACCTGACTTCAGCCCTGACTCGGAAGGTCACGCTGAAGACGCCACTGATCTCCTCCCCCATGGACACTGTGACAGAGGCCGACATGGCCATCGCAATGGCTGTGAGTCCCATGCCCGGTGGGGACCTCAGGGCGAAGGGATCTGGGCAGGGCAGGCCATGCAGAGGGGCAGGGGCGAGGAGGGTCGGCCCCCACTCTGACCACACTTCCCTTCCGCACCAGCTGATGGGAGGCATCGGTTTCATTCACCACAACTGCACCCCAGAGTTCCAGGCCAATGAGGTGCGGAAGGTCAAGGCAAGTACTAGGCCTACCCCTAGAAAGATGCCACCTGTAGCCCCCACCTCAGAGACCCTCCCAGCCTCCCTTGCCAGCCCTGCAGGCTGCCGTATTCCCTGGCTGATTGCTGTGGGGTCCTGCCTACTTTTCCTCTCAGTGGGGTCACAGGGCTGAGCCCTCACTTTCCCACTGGTCCCTCACCCCATTGAACATCCTGGCTTCTCTGTGGCACAGCCAGATCACCCTCTGTCCCCTGTGACCAGGCTGGACACCATCCCTGGCTTTCTCCCAGCCTTTTCTTTCCCCTGTCTCTGCCCGCAGAAGTTTGAGCAGGGCTTCATCACAGACCCCGTGGTGCTGAGCCCCTCGCACACTGTGGGGGATGTGCTGGAGGCCAAGATTCGCCATGGCTTCTCCGGCATCCCCATCACTGAGACGGGCACCATGGGCAGCAAGCTGGTAGGCATTGTCACCTCTCGAGACATCGACTTCCTCGCTGAGAAGGACCACACCACCCTCCTCAGTGAGGTACCTGCAGGGCAGGGAGAGCGGGACTGAGGTGCAGAGAGGACCCTTCGCCCTGGGGCCTCAGGCTGGTGCCTGTGACCAGGACCAGAGGGAGGCCTGGCTCCTTCTCTCTCACCTGCCAACCTGCAGGCAAATGTTCCTGGCCCCACAGGTGATGACGCCACGGATCGAGCTGGTAGTGGCTCCAGCAGGTGTGACATTGAAAGAGGCAAATGAGATCCTGCAGCGTAGCAAGAAAGGTACTGCGGAGCAGGCAGAAAAGCCAACCGCCAGTCCTGACTCTGTACCCTGGGCCCCCCATTCCTTCCCAGCCTTGCAGCTTGTCCGAGCAGCCAGCCTGGGCCTTAGGGAAGGTTTTTTAATAATCTCAGGCAGGAAAGAACACGGTTCCTAACATCCTTCTCCTGGCTTCAAGAAACCTGTCCCTAATTTAGCCTCTTCACAGTGGTTTTCCCAAAACTAGTCCTGTGAGATACTTAGCATGAAAAAGGTCTCTGTGGTCTTAAAAGGCTGAGAAATACTGCTTTCTGTAGCCCCCATCTTGCACAAAGAATTGCACATTAGCTTATTAAAGGCTCTGGGAAATCCTGCAGTTAAATTTATTTGACATTGGAGCTGTTTACATAATATTCACAAGGGCCTTGTGGGCTATGCGGGAAATGCTTCCCTGGTCCATGCTGGAGAGTTCTTTGGGGTTTGTATTGGGCAGAGTACACGTTCCCCCTGCAAGATAGCCTTACATTTGTGCCCTGGCTAGAAGTTTTCGACCACTGTGGCCTGTGGCCCAGCAGGTGAAAGGCTGCCAGCGCTCAGGGGCTGCCCATCCCAGCATGGCCAGGCTGCAGGGTGGAAGAGCCCCAGGAACCTGTTCTGCTAGGAGGTTTCTTTGCTTTTCTGTTCCTCGGGAAGAAGTCCAGGTCCCTAGGAGCACTTCCCGGGTGGGTGCTGTCACCTAGTGGCTGGTTTGGATACTTCAGTGGAATTCTGGCTTGAGCCCCTTTTATCCTCACTGTCCGCCGCCTCCCACCTCACTTCTGCATTCCTTACCAGGGAAGCTGCCTATCGTTAATGACCGTGATGAGCTGGTGGCCATCATTGCCCGCACCGACCTGAAGAAGAACCGGGACTACCCTCTGGCCTCCAAGGACTCCCACAAGCAGCTGTTGTGCGGGGCAGCTGTGGGCACCCGAGAGGATGACAAGTACCGCCTGGACTTGCTCACCCAGGCGGGCGCCGACGTCATAGTACTGGTAAGGACACTTCCTGGGGGGTGGGGTTCAGCACAGTAGAGGTTTATGAGGACCCAGATTCACCTCTGCTGAAATGCGTGACCGTCCCTCGCTAATAATTAGCTCACATTCAGTGATAGAACCTCCCCCTTGCCAGGCACTTGGCTAAGACCTTTATGTGTATCAGCCCCTTGAGGTGCGGTTCCATTCCCAGTTGTCAGATGAAGAAACTGAGGCAAAGAGGTTAAGTAATTTCATTTGCTTGGTGAGTCAGTGGGAGCGGAATACAACCCCATGCCTCCTGGCGGAGAGCGTCAGTCCGTCCAGCGGGTAGGAAAGGGCTGTGTCTGCTCCAAGGCTGTACGTTCGCGGTGTTAAGCGGGCCCCTTTGAGAATCAGCTGAGAGTTGTCAAGTGACTTTTCAGAAAAAGAAAAAAAATAGGAAAGAGCATTGTCATAACAGTTTTCATAGAATTTTAGGGGTCTGTCCACTCAGAACCTCCCTCCCCCAGCGAGGGTGTTTAGCTGTCTAAGCCCTGGCTCTTCTGGCCCCTTCTCACAGGACTCATCCCAAGGGAACTCAGTGTATCAGATTGCCATGGTGCACTACATCAAGCAGAAGTACCCCCACCTCCAGGTGATTGGGGGGAACGGTGAGTGCGGGGTCCCCTCTCACTCCCTGTTCTTGTCCCTTCACTGCACGACCCCTCTCTGTCCCTCAGTATTCCTAGGTGATGGCATTGCTGTTGGCATGGAGGGCAGGGAGCATGATGGGCTTTGGTCATGGAAGGGGGACCAGGGGGCCAGGCCGGGGTCCCAGGAAGCCCCTGGGCAGGGCAGGGATACCCCATCCTCACATTGTTCTTCTGCCCCATCCCCACCCTCAGTGGTGACAGCAGCCCAGGCCAAGAACCTGATTGACGCGGGTGTGGACGGGCTACGTGTGGGCATGGGCTGCGGCTCCATCTGCATCACCCAAGAAGGTGGGTGTCAGTAGGAGGATGAGTGCTGGCCCCTCAGAACCCCTGCGGGCCCACCCCTGCCCCAGGGCCTCCCTCTTGCTCCACAAATACAGGCTGAGCGCTCTCTCTGCCAGGCCCCTTCCTGGGGTGCTGGGCTCTGCCCCGTCTGCTGCCTGACCTGGGGGAGGAAGGTGTTAACAGGTTAGGATACTACCCAGCTGCTTTTCAGATTCTGCCCAAGGACACGCAGTCTGGAGGCCCGAGGCTGGTGTGACAACCTTTCACAGGGGCTCGTGGGAAGCCAGCTCAGGGTTTGGATTAGATTTGTGACAAGGCAGATACTTAAGACATGGAGACATGTCCCACCACATATGAGGATACACACCCACGTTGCCCTGTGGTGACAGTGGAGGATTTCCACTCAATCGCAAAGCCCTTTTGTGGGGTGGGTTCCTGATGGGGAGGGAGGAGGGGTGACCCGGACACATGTCCACCATGTGGCTGAAGGATGCTCGCTGGAGGCTGGTGTCTGTCTGACTGGTTGGATGGCTACCTGGAGGAGTTGAGTCCTGGAGTGGCCTGAGGAGGTGTGTCTGGCCCCTCTTGTGAAGGTCATTTCTCCAAAAACACTGAGTGACTTATTTGGTCTTCCCTTCCCAAGCATCTCTCCCTTTTGGTCTTTGGAGACTCAGCTTTGTAAGTTTCTACCCTTTGCCTTAGCTGACCACTGTGGTGAGATGTGGGCCCTCTCTCACTCACTTAGCAAATATTAATTGAGCACCTACTAAGTGTCAGGCAGTGCTAAACCTTGGGATATTGTAGGGACAAAACAAATGAAAGGCTCCTTCCCCAGTTTATCCGGCTTTGCAGCCATCCCTGGTTCCTTACAATTCCCACTTAAAACCTAACACTTGAGGACCTTGGACAATTAAACTTGAAGAAATGCAAACCAGTATCCCAAAGGAGGCCATAAGTACGTAAACCTAGTAACAGTTTTTGCAAATGAAGGCTTTGAAGGGGAACTTGAACATTGAGGGCAGGTGAGGCTGGGGACCTGTCTGGGGGCGCTGTACTCTGAAGGCCAGTACTACTCCCCGATCAGAACCCCCTGTAGTGCTGTTATGGGTGGGGTGGCCCTGGTCCCTGGAGTGGCATTCGCCGTGTTGTTATTTGGCAACATCTCTAATGTGCCTCAAACACCATCCAGCCTCGTCCCTCCCCAGTGTAGAGGTAGGGCACAAGGAGAAAGGGCTGGCCTAGCCCTGGGCCTGGCCCCTGTGCTGTGTTGACTCCGCTCTGCCTTGTGTACCCCACCCTCCCCCAGTAATGGCCTGTGGCCGGCCCCAGGGCACTGCTGTGTACAAGGTGGCTGAGTACGCCCGGCGCTTTGGTGTGCCTGTCATAGCCGATGGCGGCATCCAGACTGTGGGGCATGTGGTCAAGGCTCTGGCCCTAGGAGCCTCCACAGGTGAGGGGGCGCTGCTGGGGCTTGGGCAGGTGGGGGGCTGGGAGCCGGCGGGGCAGCCGGAGGGCCGTGGGGCCGGAGGCACTGACCCCTTGACTGCTGTAGTGATGATGGGCTCCCTGCTGGCTGCCACCACGGAGGCCCCTGGCGAGTACTTCTTCTCAGACGGGGTGAGGCTCAAGAAGTACCGGGGCATGGGCTCGCTGGACGCCATGGAGAAGAGCAGCAGCAGCCAGAAGCGATACTTCAGGTGCCCCAGCCCCAGCCCAGGCAGATCAGCCCCACCCCTCGGGCCCAGCATGCCACTAACTCCCCCAGAGGGCACCTACTCCCCGTGTTGTAGTCCTGGAAACCAAGGCACGGGGCAGACGCTGCAGACCGCAGACCGGGACCTGCCCCTGACTCGGAGGCCATGCTTGCGAGTGCTGTAGCCAGTGAGTGGCTGCCTCGGGCCCTGCTGGGTGGCTGCCCTCTCCCTGTGCCCATGAGAGGTGGGATGGGGTCCTGTGAGCGTCGGGCTGCGGGGCTGAGTCTCCTCACCCTCCACGCAGCGAGGGGGATAAGGTGAAGATCGCACAGGGTGTCTCGGGCTCCATCCAGGACAAGGGCTCCATTCAGAAGTTTGTGCCCTACCTCATAGCGGGTATCCAGCATGGCTGCCAGGATATCGGGGCCCGGAGCCTGTCTGTCCTGCGGTGAGTGCTGGACTAGAGGGGGCGGAAAGTGAGGACACCTGGGAGGCTCCCGGGCCCCCTCCTGCTTCCTTTCTCTCTCTCTCTCTCCTTGGCCCTTGGGGCCCCTGACATGCCCCACCTACTTGCCTTCCAGGTCCATGATGTACTCAGGAGAGCTCAAGTTTGAGAAGCGGACCATGTCGGCCCAGATTGAGGGTGGCGTCCATGGCCTGCACTCGTAAGTGTGGTGGACTCCTCGCCCTCACCTGCTGGCACAGGGTTGGGCAGGTGGGGCCAGGGCTCCAAGGCCAAACTGAGATTCCAGGGACCCCACGGAACATCTGCAGCAGGGATGCTGCAGCAGGACCCATCATCCTCTCCTGCAGTGCCCAGCCCACCCTGTCCCTTGTCCTTTTGCCTTTATGCAGGCAGGCCCCTCCCTTCCCCTCGGGCCTCTCCCCGAGCAGGGCATGGGAGGTGTAGCCACTAGCCATAGCTGGACCCCCAGCCCTTGCTTGCTCAGGAAGCTTGGTGGCTGGTGGCAGGGGGCTGGTGGTGCTGGGCTCTTGCTGGTGGTGGCCCCAGGCAGGCAGGCAGAAGATGGGGACATGAGCCCTCTGGTGGGGACAAGGACAGAGAGACAGATACCAGGGCCAGCGCTGGTGACCATGGGCGGGGGCAGTGCTAGTTGGCGGCAGTAGTCATAGCAGGCATGCGCCCCGCCCGGGTCAAGAGGCCCGTCTCCCCAGGCGTCGCGGGCGTCTAACCTGTGTCTCTTTCTGCCCCACCCTCCCATAGCTATACCTTTCTGCCGTGTAAGTAACTGCGCTGCCCGGGCCAAGCGTAGAGTAGAGCAGGGGCAGTCTGGGTGGGACCTGGGCTGGGGGACTGGGCATTGGGTAGGGGTGGTGCTCGGGTATAGTCATGGGACATGGACCCTGGGATTGAGCCCTCCTGGCCCCCTGTGCCCAACACTATAGTGGAGGAAGCCAGCAGCGGCCCCTCATCTAGCTGAAAGACAAATCCCCTTCTGTGGTGCAGAGATATGCCCGTGACCCCAGGCTTGAGGCTGCCCCGTCTTACACTGGACCCAGTGACCACAAGGGTCCTAGGCCACTGTGTGTGCAGGGATGGGGTGGAGACCTGGCAGCTGAGGTTCGTTGTCTGGTCGGAGCTTGCTCTGTGAGGATAGGCCATGCCTTCCTGAGCTGTCTCTCCACCCCAGGCACTGAGGACAGTCCACTCAGATGTGGCAGTGGCTCAAAGGAGCATGGCTCTCTTTGGACTTGCACAGTTGTTCAGGGAGCCCTGGCCTGGGGAGGACAGAGACCCAGGGCCTGCTCGCTGCCCACCCCTTGTGGTTGAGAGGCCGAGGCTCCTGCAGCTCCCTGTCCTCTCCCATATCTGGGGGCCCTGGGTCGGGGGATTTTGGGAAGGGAGCAGGGTCCACACACCTACTCTTGGTCTCCCTTTTGCCTTGTCCCCACAGTTACGAGAAGCGGCTGTACTGAGGACAGCGGCGGAGGCCGAGGTGGTGGAGGGGATGCACCCCAGGGTCCTTCTTTGGGCGCAGCCTCCCTCCATAACTGAGTGGTCCACAGATTTGCACTACGGGTTCCCCAGCTCCTTTCCAGGGAGAGAGGAGGGGAGCCCCTGAGGGGTCTGAGGCCCTTCCCTGGGCGTCCCCTGCAGAGTCAGGACTGCTCCCTGGGCCAGGCTGCTCTGGGAGACCCCGGTTCTCCCTTCCTCAGGCCCCCTGAGCCTAGCCAGCCCGGGCTCTCAGGCCCTGCGCCTGCCTCAGGTCTTTCTCGCTGCA
This sequence comes from Avahi laniger, assembly GCA_963575035.1. NCBI lineage: Eukaryota > Metazoa > Chordata > Mammalia > Primates > Indriidae > Avahi > Avahi laniger. The sequence continues at coordinate 67,744 of CAUYSK010019387.1, read as the reverse complement.
GCCTGCTCCGGCCTGGCTCCCACCCTGGGGCAGGCGGCCCCTCCTGGCTTCTGTAGGACACCTCCCTCCCTACCCCCTACCCCAGGAAATGGTGCTCTCCTGGCCCTGCCTCTGGCCCTTCCCGGGCTGCTGCCCCCTCAGCCATGTGGCACTGCTGGGCTCCTGACCTAGGCCAGGGGGAGGTCTCTGCCCCCTTCCCCTGTCCCTAGACTACCCTTGGGCTCTGCTCCTTAGGCCACTCTCCCGTCCCTGGCCCTGAGGAGGAGGCTGCCCTGATAATGGCCACCTGCCCATCATTCCTGACTCACCGCCATCCCCAGGTGCACCATTCCTGCCCTCTCCTCAGCTGCAGTTGAAGGCTTTAACTTTGCACACTTTGGGGTCACAGTTGCATCATTGTATAAGAAATCTGAATAAATCAAGCAGGTCTCAACACCTCCACTGTCCTGTCTCTGTCCCTTGATCACTCAGTGGCTGGAGCCCTGTCAGAGCCAGGCTAGTGAGGGCGCCAGGCCTAGCCTCCCCAGGAAAGTGATGAGGGCATTGAGGTACTCGAGGGGGTGCTGGCGCAGGTGGGCCGCATGGTGGGAGTCTCCCAGGCCTGTGCCCACACCAGCATTCCCGCCTGCTGCCCTCTGGCCAGCAGCTCCTGCAGCCAGGCAGTCTTGCAGAGGGGGTCACTGTGGCTGTAGAAGACCAGCAACTGAGGCCTCGTGGCTGCCAGAAAGCTCCCAGTGCAACCTCATAATGCTGAACAGTGCAGCCCGGGCACAGGTGGAAGTACAGTGTGGCTGTGGCCCTGACGGCTAAGCCCAGGGCCTGTGGTCACTGACATGCACCTGTGGGCACAGGGCAGAGCAGATCAGCTCCTGCTGTTCACATGTGGCTCAGGATGTGCCTCCCAGCCTCGATCCCCCTGCTGGAGGGGACAGCACTGCCACATGGGCTGCTGAATACCCCCTAGAGTCGAGGGGTCTTGGGACATTCACGTTGTCTTCCTATGCCTCTGTTGTAGTTGGCCAGTGGGCACAAAGCTGTCCCACCAAGGCATGGACACCACTCCAGTGGGCAGCAGCAAGGAAGATGGCCTGGGAATGTTCTGGTGGCAGGAATGAGCAGAGGGTGAAGAAGATCCTAGTTTGTGGGAAATGAGATCTGGAAACATTCCCCTGACTACCAGGGAGGGGCTCCCACTGTCCCTTGTTGGCATGCTGTGCTGACTGACATCTGCCTTCTCAAGGCCCCTCTGACAAAGAGAGCCACTTGGTCAGGGGCCAGATATCTTTGGACAGTGTATCTGGGGCCAGCTTTTACTGCACCATTTTCCAGCTCTGTGCTGCTTCAGGGGTGAGAAGGAAAGAGCTGGATGCCAGGACTGTCAGGTGGGTTCAGAGCTGGTTCAACAATTGCTTCAGAAGTTGTGGCAAAGTGAGTGGGTCATTGACAGTCCCCGGAGGCCTTGTGCCCTGGAATCTGTGGCCTTGGTGAGCACCTAAGAGTCCAAGGTGGCCCAACTGGGAGGGAGGAAGATTCCCAGATCCCAGGGGATGGTAACAGATGAGAGGGGATGGACCCAAATGAGGCTATGTTTCACGGTTTGTCTTGCATGTTGGTTTACAAAAACCATTCGGGAAGCAGCTTGACAAGCCATTGATAACAGGAAAAGTCTAACAGTTCTCAGATAAATGCCAAGTTGCTCTGAATCAAGAGTGTGAGTGGCTCAAAGGGAGAAGTTTCCTTTTGAACTAAACCTAATTGGTCAATAGAACTGACCAACGGGAAAGGCTACCTTGTAAGTCAGTGACCTCCCCATTAGTTGAGGTATGTTAGTGTTAGTGTGGCTCCTCTAGAGGAAGTTTTAGCATGGTGGTCCTCGAATTTTGGAGTGTGTCAGAATCACCTGGAGAGCTAATAATGAGGCCCAGGCTGACTGAAATAGGATGGGGCCTGGGCTGCGGAATTGTGACTCAGCCCCAGGCGCTGATAAATAACGCAGCTTGCTGCATCTGGTTTTGACTTTATGGAGTCTTATTTGCGAATAAAGTTTGTACTATAAAAAAAAATGCAGCTTGAAAATCACTGTTTTAGAGGAAATCTGTGCATCCGGTTACGTGATTTCTGAGACAATGTTCAAAGCATGTGTCCTAAGAAAAGAATTTCAGGTGCCAGAGAACCCATCTCATGCCTCATCATGAGGATTGTGAGAGAACATGGTTGGTTATAGGCGCTCAGCAAGTTAGTCTTCTTGTCTCCTATATGCTCTCCTCTTGTGCAGATGAATGGGGGCAGGCAAATGCACCTAAGTCTGGACCCAACAGCATGCTGGGTTGCAAATTCAGCCACAGTGGGGGAGGTCCAGGCAGGACAAAAGGACAAATTCTCTGGGTAGGAAGGCCACATCAGGGGGATATTCAGAGGCAGCCCCGAGCCACATTTGGGACACAGACCAAAGACACCTTGTTCAGCGGAACTGCATGTCCACCTGGAGTCCAGCCAGGTCTGTGCAGCCCAGTCCCCACCCCCAGCACACTTACCCCACACCATATGGCCCAGGCTGCCCACTAGCAGGCTGTCAAAAATATGGGCATCCCAGGTCCCAGCTCATAAGGTGTAGCCACCCAGAGAGAGAGTGTGCACCACTGCAGGGTGGCTAGCCTGTGCCCCAGGGCCTTGCAGCAACCAGCACCTGGGCAGCCCACACAAGAAGTGGCTCAGCACGCTGTCTGTGGCCAGCACATCAGTGCCACAGGCCAGGCAGAGCTGCAAGTATTTGGCCTGGGCAGCCAGGGCAGGGGCAGGAGCAGCCGGTGGGACCAGGGGACCCTGGGAGGCCAGGCCTGTAGTACAGGTGGATGGAACAGGAGAGTGGGTGGCAATGAGGCCACCTCTGGTGGACCGATGGAGGAGGAACTGGTCCCTCCCAGGGCTGAGAACAGGGCCTCTCAGATGGCATGACCTAGTAGTCCAGGAGAGGCCCCTTTCAGCTTTTGTGGCTCTAGTGCCAATCAGGAAGTGGGCAGCCAGCTGCAGGGAAGGGGTCTGCATTCCAGCTGCGTGTGGCTCAGCACCCTCAATGATCCCTCCCTCCAGCCCCTCTCCTTACATCCGGAGTGTGGTCTGGAGAGGAAGAGGGGCCCAGCCACTGGGTGTAGGGGCGAGGGGCTCCTTCCTCTGTGCTTCCGCTGACCTTTTTATTCTTTCGGCATCCCTCCTAGCGCTTAAGAGTCAGATTCCAACCTCAGCCCCCTGGGCCCCACCCCAGCCTTACACATATACTCAGCCAATTAGGGGTTAGGGGACCTCTCTACCCACCTCACCACACCCCCTGCCGGGGAGAGTTGGAAGGCCGGGACTCTGGGCAGGGGGCGTGGCAGGGTGGGAGCGCCCCGCCCCCTGCAATCACATCCAGCCCCAGCGTCCAGCCCCTTCCCCATACCTCTTGTCCTCAGGATAGGGCCCCTCACCTGCGGGGTGCGCGAGTCACCAGCCTCCTTCTCAGCCTTCTCCTCAGTCACCTTTCTTGCGGCTCAGCTCAGGAGGGAAGATGGGCGGGACCGGGGACCCAGGAGACCTGGTCTCCAGCCTCTTGCTCCACCCCCTGCTAAGCCCATTGGTGACGTCAGCTTCTGGGCTGAGAGCCAGGGTGTCTGGCTCCTGAGTCAGCTATGCCCCCAGCCCAGCTAGAGTTGGAGAGGGGGCATCTGGACGGCAAGGTGCAGGACCTTTCCCTGGCCCCATGCCTCAGTTTCTCTACTTACGATCCTAACAGGGAGAGAAGCACCCCCACTCTCCGCACCCCAGCAACTTCCTGCCTCTTGACGTCACGCCTCAGCTATTCCACTTCACCCTTCACCCTTCAAGCAGGCTAACCCCAGGGGGCTAGGGGCAGGGGCTGCCTCAGGCAGCGCTCGGAAGCTCACAGCAGGCGTCTTTCTGCTTCTCCCTCTGCTGCCTGCTGGTAGGTGACTGAGGGGTTCGTCTGACAACTGTCACGGTGGGTAGGAAGGTTCTCCCCAGGGAAGAAAAGGGGAGTCAAGACTAGGGGATCAGGAGCTGAGCTGCTCGCTAGAAGGGAATGTTGCATCCGGACCTCGCTGTGACCCTCACGTTACTTTCCCACCCCGAACTTTAACCTCTGCGTCCCCACAGCTCCGTCCCCGTGGAAAGCGGACTAGTGGGACACAAAGCTTGTGTCTGCGCTGCGGATTCCGGACTTCAGAAAATCAAGTAAGGGGAGAGACTTCCTGGGACCCCACGCCCCGAGGAGTCCTGCTCCCTGTCCTCTTTTCCTCCGTGTGGGGGGAAAGACATCGCTTCCAGCCCTCCCCGGGGTCACAGTGCTGCCAGCTCCCTCCCATACCTCTGGTCTCTGGGAAAATCTGGCGGCAAAAGAAGCAAAGAGCTTTTATGTGGAGATGTTGGGGGGAGAAATGGGGCCGAACCGTGTTTCCCGCTCCAGGCTGCGACTCCGGGTCTGGGAGCTTCGGAAGCAGTGCGGCACTGCACCCAGCAGATGGCACCAGCGCCCACCGACCTGTGGGACCCGAGGAACCCGGGACGGTTTCCAAGGCAACGGGCAGCACTTCCGAAAGCCCCGCCCTTGGCAACCATTCCCTGGTCGCCCGGGTCCACTGTAAAATTTGGCTGCTGAAGGACAGGAGGGGAATGGGGGCAAAATACTCTAATCTCCCAGACAGGAGAGAGACTGGCAGGGATAGGGAGAGGAGCCTACAAGATCTCGTATTCGACGGCCATTTACTATCATACTACGAGCCAGTCGCCGTGCTGGGTGCGTCTTATCCTCAGCGACCCTACTGGCAGCAATGCATATTCTTTTATTGTGGATGGGGAAGACGAGGCTCGGAGAGACCAAGTGACTCACCCGAGTCACCAGCTGGTAGGAACCTAGGCCAGCCTGGATATCCTCCGGCCACTCTATTCTGTCTCCTGGAGGACGTGAAGCGTCCAAGGCCGGGTGAGCGGAGCTGCGGCCAGGCTTGCTGCGAAACCAGGAGCAGCTGCAGTGGGCGAAGAGAGTCGAAAAGGAGTTCGGCCCCTTCCGGCTGAGTTCTTTCCTTGACCAGCCTGAGTGGGGGGTCCCTCTGCTCAGGGTCTCCCCTGACCTCGAGGTGGGGCTTCTCTTTGTCAAAGGACCACGAAGTGGAGGGAAAGGGACTTAGGAATTCTGGAGATTGTATGACCCCTCTGAAACCAAGGGCAGGCGAGCACTCCAAGAAGGGCACGAAGCTGGAGCTCGGGACTATTCTGGGGAGAGGAGAGGCAGGAAAGGATTTCATTTCAGGGACTATGCAGAGGAGGAAACCAACTTCACGTGGGTCAAGGGACAGATCTGGAGGATTCGAATTCAGTTCAGTTATCTAATCTATGCTCCCTTGAGATCTCATCTCCCTGCCTATGCCACATCTCACACTAAACATAACCACACTGAACTTCTGGGTCCCTGCATTATTAGCCTGGGTTCTCCAGATAAACAGAACCAATTACATATATATATATTTTTAAAGACACACACATATATGTAGAGAGAGCAAGACTTATTGTAAAGAATTGGCTCACATGATTATGGAGGCTGACAAGTCCAAGACCTGCAGCTGGCAAGCTGAAGACCCAGGAGAGCCGGTGATGCAGTTCCAGTTTCAGTCCACAGGCCTGAGAAACAGGAGAGCTGATAGTGTAAGTCTGAAGTCCAAAGAAGACTGATGTCCCAGCTCTAAGACAGTCAGGCAAAAAGAACAAATTCTCTCTTACTCAGCTTTTTTGTTCTATTCAAGCTTTCAACTGATTGGATGAGGGCCACCCACACTGGGCGGGGGGCAATCTGCTTTATTCAATCTGTGATTCAAGTGTTAATCTCATCCAGAAACACCCTCGCAGACACGCCCAGAAATATATTTAACCAAATATCTGGGTACCCTATGGCCCAGCCAAGTTGTCAGGTATAATTAACCATCACACTCCCCACCACCCTCCCAGACCTGGTCCTCCTTAAATCTACCCCGTCTCAAAACATAGCAGTTCTGTTCCTCTAGTTGCTCAGATAAAGAAAACAAAATATTCTTGACTCCTCTTTCTTCCACATTCCACATTTAATCCATCAGCAAATCCTCTGGGCACAGCCTGCACCTCGTCCGGGCTCTTCCCAACCACGACCACGCCAGCCCAGAGCACCACCCTCTCCCGCCTGGGTTACTGCAATGGGCTCGGATTTTCCCAGCCCCCACTGTTGCCTCCCTCTAGAGTTTTCTCAGCACAGTGGCCAGGGTGATTCTTTATAAGTCAGAGCATGGCATTCCTCTGCTCAAAACCCTCCACTGGTTTCCTTGCGGTCAAAGTAAAAATCAGTCTTCACTGTGGCCCACAAGGCCCTTCATGAGCTGGTCCCCACTGTCTCGGGCCTTGTTTTCTCTAGCTGTCCTCTCACCCATTCTGTCCCAGTCAGTCATGCTGGCCTCCTGGCTGTCCTCAAACACTGCCCCAGGCCAGTTTCTTCTCCCTCACCCCATGACCTATGGCTCATTCCTTTGTGTCCTTCAGGTCTCTGCTCAGGGCGGCACATTAGACCTTCTCTCTACACTGACCCCCCCTCCCCACAAAAGACCAAACCTCTCTCACCCCTCCCCATCCCTGCCACCCCTCCTGCTTTCCATATCACATCACAAACATGCTTTCTGCTCATATGCATAGTGGCTGTTTTCCTTCATATGTCTTTATCCCCCAGAATGGCGTCACTCACAAATACTTGTTAAATGAATGAATGAACACGGAAAACACATGTTCATCACCTAGTACACACCTGGAAGTATGGCAATGCTGAGGATGCAAAGATAGAGAGAGGACACCTGTTCCCTCAAGGAACGTGTCACCGAGTAGGAGAAGATCAACTTTATTTTGTATTTGTGAGCAGTACAGTGTGTACACAGCGGTAACACAAAGACCCAGTACACTTGGAGGGTTTACTCTATGCTGGACACTGAGTTTACATGTATTATGCCTTTTATTATAGCCTGGGAAGTGGGGACTATTACTGTCCCCATTTCCAGAGGAGAAAACAGTTTCAGAGGGGCACAGTCATTTGCTTAAGGTCACCCAGCTCCTCAGCACTGAGCTGAGGTTGTAAACCCAGCCTCACTCTCTAGCCCAGGGGAGGTCAGGAGAGCCCTGGGATGGAGAAGGACAGAAGAAGAGGGGGATGGGGATGGGGTGTGCTTCCTGTCCAGGGGAGAATGGTAGAGAAGGACCCAGCTGGCAGGGGGCCCTGGGCAACAGGGCACTGTGCCAGCCCTGCCAGCCTCCTCCCTCCACCCGTATGTGTTCTGCAGCCCCAGGGCTGACTGGGCTCCCTCCCTGGCATTAGCTCTCTTTGCCACACCCCACCCTTGCCGCAGGACTGGCTACACAGGGATCCCTTTCTGGCCCAGTCAGGCATATAACCCCAGGCTGACAGGCATCCGGGTGCCAGGGCAGCTGTGGCTGGCCAACAGTGAGGTCACAGGCTGAGCACTCGAGCCCAGCCCCTCCTCCCTCTCATCACAGGCTTGGTCCTTGTCCTGCCTGTCTGCAAAATTCCCCTGACTCCCTCCCACCCCACGACTGAATCCCAGAAGCCTCTGGCCTCTACCTGGCAAATCCTAGTGTATTAGTTTCCTGTTGCTGCTATAACAAATCACCACAAATTTAGCAGCTTAAAACAACAGAAATGTATTATCTTACTATTCTGGAGGTTAGAAGTCTAAAGTGGGTTTTCTGGGCTGCATTCCTTCTGGAAGCTCTAGGGGAGCATCCATTCCTCGCTGTTGCCAGCTTCTAAAGGCTGCCTGAATTCTTTGGCTCGCAGCCTCTTCCTCCATCGTAAAAGCTAGCAGCATAATATCTTTGAATCTTCCTGTCTTTCAGACCTGCTTCTATTTTCACATGTGCTCTAATCTGACACTCCTGCCTCCTTTATAAGGACCCTTGTGAGTACACTGGGCTCACTGGATAATCCTCGATAATCTCCTCATCCCAACGCCCTTAACCCAATCACATTTGCAAAGTCCCTTTTGCCATGTCAGGTAACATAGTCACAGGTCCTGGAGAATAGGATGTGGACATCTTTGGAGGACCATCATTCAGCCTCCTCCTAAGTGTATTTATAGCACACTTACCATGAGCTATGTCCCACCCTAAACATTGTCGACATTATCTAATGCCACTCTTGTGAGGGGGCTTGGATCCCCACTGTACAGATGGAAAGCCCGGCTGACTCCTAAGCTTGTGGGCTCACCATGATCCCAAGGCCACCTTCTGGATTGGAAATGAAACCTCCCCTCCTGGGGAACACCCCCCCCAGCCCTCTGCTTTGACATTGTGTTCCTTGGGTTTGCATCTTGGACTGGCCTGCAAGCTCCCCGAGGCAGAGGTTGCGTCTTGGCCCTTGGGGTCCTGGCATGGGGCAAGGAGGAGTAGGCACGCAGGCAACATCAGAATGGAAGGAGAGAGGGGATTTTGTGGGCTGGGGTACACAGGTGGGCTCTGGAGGAGCTATGACACACGCACACACCACACTGCCATATATGCAGCATTGTGTGTCTACCCATTTTTCTAGGCAGAGGAAGCAGAGCTTCCACCATATTTTCAGTGGGGGTTCAATCTCCCCATATCAAGAAACTCTGCTCTGGGCTGCTCCCGCCCCTTTTCCTGGGCTCCCTTCTCTGAGCCTGCTTGTCCCCTGGGTTCACTCAGCACCAGGGGCCAGGCCAGGGAGGCGGTGTTGAGGGCATGGGATGAGGGACTGTTCCCCACTGCCCTCACTCCCCACCTCTGGAAGGACCTACCCAGACCTGCTTGGCCCCAGGACAGGGGAGCTTCCTGGGCCTAGATCAAGCCAGGGCAGGTCACCAAGGTGGCTGAATGTCTATAAGGAGATGCAGGTGCGGATGACAGTGCAACCCTGCTCTCCCCTCTAGACAGCTCCAATTACATTTGACTGTGGGGCAGGCAATCACTTGCCAAAGTGCAGATGCTTTTCTACCAAGCATCTGGGTGGTGCCAACAGTGCTGCTGGTCCACGGACCACACTTCGAATACGAGGCCCTAGAGGACCTAGGCCCACCCTCGTCCTTTTCTCCTTCTCTGCATTCATTCGGTGAGTCAATATTTTTGGAGCTCCCACAATATGTCGTGTTCTCCCCCTGATGCCAGCTGTGAGGGCCTGGGTGGGAGCAGCGGCCCCCTCTCCTTTCCCTGGCAGAGACTGGTCCCTTGAGGGTAGAACATAGCCTTGCTTGGGTGCCAGGATGAAGCAGTGTGCTCCTCCCCTCAGCTTCTCAACATCCACCTCCGGGCTACTTGTTTCCTCCCACCCTCCTGCCTGCCCCGCAGCTCCATGGTGGTCTCTGCCCTCCCAGCCTTTCCTGCCCAGGGCCCTGCAGACATGACTTCACTCTCCTATCAGCAGTGGCCCAGCCTGGAAGAAGAAGAGGTGTGGTCCTCATAGCTTTGCCAAGGCGGGACTAGAACACAGCGCCTCCAGCTCCCAAGAAAGGCTGAGCCAGACACATGATTAGGATTTCAGAATCTGGGATGGAGTTCGACGAATGGCTTATTTCACCTTGCAAAATAGGAAGTGATGTTGGGCAATCTGCTCTAATAGCCACAGGCACTCGTGTTTCCAGTGCGTCCCTTCACCCAGGCCCTTATTCCTGGGCAGGTGTTACAAAGCGGTTCCCCCAGCGCCCCCTGCAGGCCACATGCTCAGGGGCTCCACCTGTGGTGGGGTGGGGGGAACAGGGAGCAGAAACTTGTAGAACACAAACTGTTTGTGCCCACAGCCTGCACTCCAGATACCAAACTGCCCACCCACTGGAGAGGGTCAAAGGGGTGAGAGGGGGAGAGAAAAGGAACTCAGGGCATCCAGAAGGGTTCCTCTCTTCTTCCCCAGCAGCCCCAGGCAGAGGGCACATTCCCTACCCCAGCCCCTGCCTCGGCCTCCCTGCTCAGCCCAGCTGTCTGGTAGGGGAGGGAGACAAGTGGCCCCTGCATCAACATTGCCATTTAGGAATTCCCCACTTACATGATGAAGGCCTCACGTCTCAGGGGAAACAACAGTGGAGGTTGGGGGACTGGGGGGATGGCCGAGACCAGAGATTGCCATGAGGTTCCCCCCAGCTGTTGGCCACAGGAAGGGGGAGGCCTGCGGAAGTGAACTGCGGTCCCGGATTGGGACTCCAGAGGGGAAGGAGGTTGTCTTCCCCTGTGCATTGACGCCCTGACTATGCTTCTCGTGGGTGCTGACCTCGTAGCTCTGTTGTCACCCTCTCTCGGCCACAAGCCCCTCAGCTGCTCCTGTCCCTGTTCTCTGAGGCCCTGAGGGATGGGGGGCGTGTCCCAGGAGGGGAGGGGTCACAGGCAGCGGGTCTCCACTCCCCTGCTGCGTGAAACAGCTGCATTCTCCTGGCACTTGTGGAAAGCATTCAGGCTGTCAAAAGCCAAAGCCCCGCTGAGGTTTGTTCCCACTGTTGGGGTTGGCATTCGTGGGGGAGGAGGGACTTGGATCAGAGCCCCCGGCAATACCGTCCACCTATCACCTCGGCCTCCCTTATCCTGTGTCTGGGTGGTCCGTGGGTCTGCGGCAGGGTGGGAGAGGCAGGAGTAGGGAGCCCCTGCTCTAAGTGGGCAAGTTCTGTGCTTTTTCACGGTGATATGAAAACCAGGACACTTTTCCTGGGGGCCCACTCTGTCCTACAAAGCAAACAGACTAATCTTAAAGGTGGTCGCACAGCTTCTACCAGCCACCAACCTTGTCTCTACTTGCTAGTGAGAGTGCACCTTGCAGCCCAGCCCCCAGGAGGAACCCTCCTCTCCTAGCCCCGTTTGTCTCTTACTCCCCGCCTGTCCCCACCAATCTCTTCTGTTCACTGACCCAGGGTTCTCCACCTCCTCCATCCTCCCAGTGGTCTCATTTTTCACTGCTGGAATCGCAGCAGTGAGGTACAGATAGCAGCAAACACTCCCACAGCATTTCTGTATGCCAGGCACTGTTCAGAGCACTCTGTATGTATTGGCTTATCCAACGGTCACAGAAACTCCGCAAGGGAAGAACTGTTATTATCCCCATTCTGCAAGTGAGGATCCTGATACACTGGAAACAGTAAGGTTGAGTTAAGTCCGAGGGCTGAAGAAAGGAGGAGATAGAGGCCCACAAAGCAGACATTTGGGAGCAGCTGCCCTTGACAAAAGATGAAAACACTGTTGTTGTTTTAATTACAAAGTAATGTGTGCAGCAGACCTCCCTGACCTTTGCCCTACTAACCTCTAATCCACAAGAGCTAAAGACACAAAGAGATGAAAAGCAGGAACTCGTTGGAGGGCCCCTCTGCTGGCCTGTCCAGCTCCCCAGCCCCAGGAGCCAGGGCAGGAAGGGGAGGACAGGGACCTCCTACTCCTCAAGCCCCTCCCCCGACTCTGCTTCTCATTCACCCCATTTTTCTTCATCTGTCTTGGAGAGAGCAGGCAGTCACCTGCTGGCCCTGGACCTGTGGCTGCTGGAGAAGGTGTTCTGACCTGCCTGGGAGGGGGCAGCCCCACAGAGCTGGGCTGAGGAGCCCTCATTCCAAGCCTGTGTCTTCTCAACATTCCTGCCATAGCCCCTCCATCATGACATCCCTTTGCTCTGTCTCCATGGCCCAAGACAACTCCACTCTCAGGTGGCTGGTGCATGAGCCCCATGATGTTCCTGGTCCACTGTCCCCTCCCAGGAGGACTCAGCCCCAGGAGTATCCCTGGAATATGGCCTCACTCTCTGCCCTGAGAGAAGGGGCAGAAAGCCTTGGAGCATGGCTGGAGAGGGAGTGAGAGAGAACAGCTAAGCTCAGGAAGGCTAGACAGGGAAATGACTATTGGGAAGATATTGGTCAGGGCCACTGGGAGGGGGTGAGGGAAATCCTAGTCTGGGACTCAGGAAGATCACAGTATTCTTAGGTGATAGAGGTGCATCAGGTGTTGAGACACGCACCTGGGTGATTTGTATTTAATTGGAATAGCCCGTTTTTCCCTGATTAAAAAGTAACCTATAGACAAGCAAAGACTGAGAGAAAAATATTTGCAAAAGACATATCTGATAAAGAACCGTTATTAAAAATATTTTGAAAACCCTTAAAACTCAATAATAAGAAAATGAACAATCTGATTTCAAAATGGGCAAAAGACCTGGAAGGATAGCCCACCAAAGATCCAAAAATATACAGATAGTGAATAAGCATATGAAAGATTCTCAACATCACATGGTGTAAGGAAATTACAAACGAAAACAACGAGATGCCACTACACACCTATTAGAATGGCAAAAATCCAGAACACCAAATGCCGGCAAGGATGTAGAGAAACAGGAATTGTCATTCATGACTGGAGAGAATGCAAAATGGTACAGCCACTTTGGAAGACAGTTTGATGGTTAATTACAAAACTAAATATAGTCTTACCATATGACCCAGCAATCATGCTTCTTGGCATTTACTCAAAGGAATTGAAAACATGTCCACACAAAAACTTGCACAAGGATGTTTATAGTTGCTTTATGCATAATTGAAAACCTGGGAAGCAACCAAGATACTCTTCAGTTGGTGAATGGATCAACTGTGGTACATACAGATAATGGAATATTATTCAGTGCTGAAAAGAAAGGAGCTATCAAACCATGAAAATAAATGGAGCAAACTGAAATGAATATTACCGAGTGAAAGAAGCCAATCTGAAAACATACTGTATGATTCCAACTATATGATCTTCGGGAAAAGGCAGAACTATGGAGACAGTAAAAGGATCAGTGGTGACCAGTGGTTAGAGAAAGGGAGGGATGAATAGGTGGAGCACAGAAGATTTTTCAGGCAGCCAAACTGCTCTGTATGATACTATAATGGTGGATACATGGCCTTATGCAAACCCGTAGAATGTATACCACCAAGAGTGAACTCTGGTGTAAACTATGGTCTTTGGGTGACGTGTCAATGTGGGTTCATCCATTGTAACAAATGTACCACTCTGGTGGGGGATGTTGATAATGAGGGAGGCTTTGCATAGGTGGGGCAGAGGAGTAATGGGGAACCTCTGTTCTTCCGACTCAACTTCATTGTGAACCCAAAACTGCTGTAAAACATCAACTCTATTAAAAAATTTTTTAAAGTCCTGAGTAAACAAGGAAAGAGAATGAAGCCAATCATCCAATGCCATTCATGTAAATTAAAAGCACGAATACAAATAGAATAGTTTTCATGTTAAAAAAAAAGTAATCTATGTTTGGGCCAGAAACTTAGGACTACACAGAAAAATGTAAACATAAAAATGTTAGAAATATACAGAGAAAGTAAAAACTATCTGTGATCTTAGTAACCTAAGATAACCACTGTTAAAATTTCATTGTGTTTTCTTTCTGTCCCTTTTCTAGGCATTTATATGTATAAATACATAAAAGTAACAGTCGTGATGGTATTGTATATATGTTTTTATGTACTCCTTTTCTCTCTCTCTTTCTCTTTTTTTTTTTTTGGTTGATATTTTAGTTCCACCTGGTTTGAAAAATTAACATTGTAACATATTTATTTTTTCATTTCATTACAATCTTGAACACTTTCTTTGTGACCTAGTTGCATTAGGGATATTTCATAATTTATTTAGCTATTTCCCTATTGTTAGACCACGCAGTAGTGCCCAGTGTTTTGATACTATAAATAACGAGAGTTTCTGCCACACATCACACTTGCTACTCTTCTTTTTCAAAAGATTTTAAAGTATTTTTGCCTGTTATTCTTACAATTGAGCTTTAAAATAATTATTTCAAATTTTAAATAGTACTAAAAATAAAAATCAATTTGGAGAGAATGAATGACCTTATAAAATATTGAGGGGTTCTATCCATAAATGAAACAAGAGTTGGCTGGGTGCAGTGGCTCATGCCTGCAATCCCAGCATTTTGGAGGCTGAGATAGAAGGATCGCTTGAGGCCAGGAGTTCAAGACCAGCCTGGGCAACATAGTGAGATCCTTGTCTCTACAGAAAATAATAATAAAAAAAATTAGCCTGGCACAGTGGCTCATGCCTGTAGTCCCAGCTACTCAGGAGGCCGAGACAGGTGAATCATTTAAGCCCAGGAGTTCGAGGCTGCAGTGGGCTATGATTGCATTACACTCCAGCCTGAGTGACAGAGCTAGACCCTGTCACTAAAAAACAAACAACCCTGCTGGGCGCGGTGGCTCACGTCTGTAATCCTAGCTCTCTGGGAGGCCAAGGCGGGTGGATTGTTTGAGCTCAGGAGTTCGAAACCAGCCTGAGCAAGAGCGAGACCCCATCTCTACTAAAATTAGAAAGAAGTCAATTGGACAACAAAAAATATATAGAAAAAATTAGCTGGGCATGGTGGCACATACCTGTATTCCCAACTACTCGGGAGGCTGAGGCAGGAGGATTGCTTGAGCCCAGGAGTTTGAGGTTGCTGTGAGCTAGGATGATGCCACCGCCCTCTAGCCCGGGCAACACAGTGAGACTCTGTCTTAAAAAAAAAAAACAAAAAACAAAAAAAAAACAAACAACCCCCACCCTCTCAAAAAAACCACAGAATTGTTTCTCCATTTATCAAGTCCTCTTTTATCTCTCTCAATAAAGTTTCATATTTTTCTTCACGTAAGTTCTTTTCGTTTCTTAATAAACTTATTTCTTTCTTTAAGGCATTTTGTCTATATTGAATGGGATTCTTCCCTCCTCATTCTTACATAGAAAAGCTATTAAGTTATTGATAAGAATATTTAGCTTTAATCTAACCACACTTTTTCACAAAATAATGCTATTTTGGCTTCTCCTTTACTCTTTTCCAATATTCTGTACTTATTATTTCTCCTGCTCCTCCTCCTCCTCTTACATCTCCTTAATCTTCTCCCCGCCTCTTCTATTCTCTTTATCCGTCCCCTCCTTTTGCTTCTGCTCTTATTGCATCGGCTACAACTTGTCAAGCAAAGTTCAATGTCGGCATTGATAGCAGAATCTCCATTTCTAATTTAATGGGAGTTTCTCTTATATTTAACTCTGTATGAGGCCAGCTGTTCTTTCGAAATAGACTTTTCATCAATTAAGGAAATGTCCTTCCGTTATTAATTTTTGAATACGTCTCTTGAATATCTATTAAAATGATCAAATATTTTTCTGATTTGGCCTATTGATGTTATAAATTATATTAATGCATTTACATTTTTATTGAAAAGTGAATAATGCATTCAGAAAAGTACACTAAAGTGCATGTTAAAAAAGAGGGGAAGTGTATGTGCGCTTTTTAAAAAATAAGAAAATAAACATCTATGTATCTGCCACATAGGTTAAGAAATGAAATATGACCTGTATAGAAACCTCCTGAGTTCTCCCTGCCATAACTGCTCCCTCCTTGCCTCCCCTACCCCAGGGTATGATCGTCTTGACTTTTAGGTTAATCCTTCATTGCTTTTGTTTATGATTTCACCACAAATGAGTATATTCCCAAACAATACTGCGAAGGAAGCTTCATCCTAACTGTGAAAGAAAAGTTTTGCACCAGGTGAAGACTCCCAGGAGAAGAGATGCTGGGTCTTGGTGTGGCTTTAGCTTCCCTGAGATTCATAAGAACCTTTTCTGGAGATGTCAGGGCAAGGTCATGAGGAAGTCCTGGGAAACACAGAGCTCCCTGCAATGAGGGCATATGGCAGGGCTGTTGCGTTGACCAGACCTTGGACATCTGGATGGAATATGGTCAGAGGCAGCTGGCTGCTCTGTGCTTTATGCTTAGGAACTCACTCCTATCTCCTGTCATGAGCAGGTCAAGTAGAACATTTCCTGATCAGGCAGCAGGGTGTGGGGGGAGAACAGGAGCCTCATAGCACTTGGTCAAGACAAGGCAAGTATAAACAAGCATCAGGATCAGGCTCACCAGCCATTCTGACCTGAGGTTTCCAGAAATAGTACAACTGGCAGCAGGGATCTTGGTGATGACAGCTGTCAACGTGTCTGCCTGCTCAGTTAGTTATACTGTTCCAGTCTGAATTGGTGTCTCTGTATACCTGACGCACAGCTGACAACCTGGGATACCCCTTCACCATCTTCCAAGGAGCTCCCTTTGCCTGTCTCCTGTGGTGGATCTCTGTTTTTTGCCTCCCATGTCTTCTTTCCTGGTTTACTCTCTGGTTTTGGTGGAGCACTTTCTTTAGTAACTTTTTCAGAAATTGTTTATGGGAGGTAAACCTTTTGAAATCTCATGTCTGAAAATGTATATACCTGTATTCTAACTTCTTACTTGATCAATTGTTTGAATGTGTATAAATTATAGGTTGAAAGTAATTTTCTTCAAAATTTTGAAAGTATTACTTTTTTTTCTTTTTGTTCGCCACCCATTAATCTGCTTCATTAAAGTATTACTTTTAACTTCCAGTGTTGCTGTTGAGAAATTCAAAGTCTTTCTCATAATTGATTCTTTGCACATTTAGTTTATTTTTTCCTTCTTCCTGGAAGTTTCTAGACTCTTCTCTTTAATTTGTCTTGGTGTGAGTTTATTTTCATCTATAGTGCTGGGGACATGGTGGACTCACCCGTATGATCTAGCAACTCATGTCCTTCTGTTCTGGAAAATTTCCTCACATTAGTTAACTGATGATTTCTTCCTTTTCACTTTCATCTGGTTCTTGTTTTCTTTTTGTAACTTCTATTATTTTGATATTGAACTGGAATTGTCCTCTAATGTTCTTATATTTTCTCTCCTATATTTTCTATCTCTTAGTATGTTTGCTTTACATCCTAGGGAGATTTAATCAACCCTGTCTTCCAATTTTCCTATTGAAGCTTTTGTTTCTGCTATCACGATTTTACTTTCTAAGACACCATTGTTGCTGTTCTCTGAATGTCCCTTTGTGTAGCATCTTATTCTTGTTTCATACATACAGTATCTTCTCATCTCTCTGAGGATATTAACAATGATCTTTTCGATGCCTTCTCTCTGTATAACTTGTTTCCTCCCAATTACTTTTTCTCATTGTTTGTTTTGTCTCTCTCTTCTGTGTTAGATAATTTCCTGGGTGTCTGGTAATCTTTGGTAATAATTAAGTTTGGGGGATGGGGTGTGCAGTTGGTCAGAAACTTTGAGCTCACAGGTTGGGTTTGCCACAGTAAGATGATCTAGCTGGGCTGTTTTTGGAGAACCCCTTATGTCAGTATGTTTAGATCTTTCTTCTTGGTTTGGTGTAATGTCCCAAGACAGAGTCTTCCCATCTCCAGCCTGGCAAGCATAGGTCCTGCTCCCACCACTTTGGGAGCTAGTTGTGGGAGAAGGCTCAGGGTCTCTGCCTTCAGCATTGCATATGACATGGCCACTTAATACCCTTGTTTTCAGTATTTTCAGTATGCTATCTCTGCTCATAACTGTGCATGAAGCTTTCCCAGTCCAGATACCTTCTATCTTACCTTGTTTAGAGGAAAATCCTCCAGGCTCTGGCTGGAATGTGAGAAGGACTGTTGTCCAGTGGTTCGGAGTTAGAGAAGAGATCTAGGGATCCAACTGCATTTCAGGCCAGTCCTGCCTTTAGCAACCTCTTCCACAGTTCCGGAGGGACCTTGGACTGCCAGTTTCTGTGCCTTCTGAGAACCTTTCAATATAAATTGGCTCTCAGTTTTCCCCACTGCCAGTTAGAGACATCTTTTTCCTCAGGGCTGAGAAGTCAGTAACCGCATGACTGCCTGCCATCCTGTCTCAAAAATTCTGTTGTTGTCATCTTCTCTCCTGATCTCTCTATCTTTGTAGGTTTATCTCTTGATTTGGAAATCTCTTTACTGATGTTTAACGGGGCGTGAGGAGGGAGCGAAATTAGATGTATGCATTCAACCACTATCTTAACCCAGAACTCTAACTTCCATTTTCAATATATTTTTAAAATTATAATTCCTGGGAATAACCTACTTGCCCATGGAGTGTTGCTATTTTAATGTGCTGAGATTTGTTTATTTCTGTCTTTCCATTTAGAAGTCTTTAAGTGAACATGATTAGCAGGAAATGGGCCTTTCTATGAGGAGGATTCAAAGAAAATGTGTCCAGAGGGATAACTTTTGTTAAGTATATAAGAAAGAACAGAGGCTGAATCCCAGGATGTAGCCCCCAGGCAGCCTCTAATGGACTGGGGGATGGGAATGCTATAGTAACTCCTGAGGGTGCATCTGGAGATACCATGTTTTGTTTAGGGACCCAGAATAAATCCCAGACTTTATCCTTGATGAATATAAGAGGAGCTCAGTTGGTGGCCTAATTTGATTTGACATCAATTGGGGGGATTCTGTGATAAGGAAGTGAGATCCCGATACCTTTCTGAAATGCAAGCTGGGGCCCAGACAGTCCTCAGAATCATTCATTCATTCTTCACTTATCAGATAGTCATTGAGCATCTACAGTGGGCAAAGTGCTATGCTACATCTTGATAACTAAGACAGAACCCCCCGCCCTACGTCACTCTTTAAGCAATGCTCCTCCTCTCCTCCAAAAGCAGAAGAGAGGGGTGTAGATGGAAAGGGGGTTCAGGGTCACATCTAGGGTTGTAACATGGAGACAATAATTTTTCTCTCTCTCTCTGAGGCTCCTGATGAGAAACGAATGAGACTCACACAAAGCATCCTGCATAGTGCTTGGCACACAGTCGGATGCATGGATTTTGAGGGAAACTTTAAATGGTGCAGGGAGCCTCAAGTGTTTAATGTTCTCCGCATACGTTTAAATCACTAGCATTTTGGGGAGAAAACATGAAGGGATTTAGACACTCGAAAACACATAAGCGAATCAGTACTATTTAAATCAGTCATTACTGCAGCATAGCAGGATCCATGCAGTATCCACAGTGGTGGCTCTGTTGTCTTGGTCATTTCGACACGTGTCAGCTTTCGCTTGGGGGGCTCTTATTTTCCGGCGAGGCTGCACGCTCCTTTGATTTTACTGTTCTCCTCTCGCCTCGTGCTAGAAACATTGTGATCCATCTCTCACAAGCAGCTTCACTCACCATTCTTTCTGGCCGACGCTTCTGAAACTGAGTATTTTTGAAAGAAACTTTTTAGCAAAAAGAAGTGTTACTCGGATTGACATTTGGAAGTTCACCTGTGACCTGTTGGAGGCACTCCCGTACAGCAGCACAACTGGTGAAAACCACCAGGTGGTGGAGAGGGCGGGTAGGGAGACTGGGTGCAAGTCTCTGCCAAGCTGTGCAATCGCAGGCAAATTCGGTAATTTTCAGTCTTAATTTACCTATCTGCAAAATGGGGACACACACAGGGCTGTGGTGAGGACTAATGAGATAAGGAATGTAGAAGTGCCTACTATACTTTTACGTATGGCGGAGGATTGACAAACGCAGTGGCTCTTATAGCCAGGGGTGTCATCCTGGGCCAGGCTGTCGTGTGTGTGTGTGTGTGTGTGTGTGTGTGTGTGTGTGTGTACGCGCGCGCCCTGACCTGCGGGTGTGTTTCCTGGGGAAGGTGCGCGTGTGGATGTGTGTGCCGGGCCGCCCTGGGAGTGCGTGGCTGCCCTCGCCAGGCTGAGAGCGCGGCGCCCGCCGCGGCTGATTGGCAGCGCTAGGTGAATGAGCGCGCGGGGCCACCGGCACGAGGCAGCCGCGGCTCGGCGCTGCCGTGCGCCCGCTTGGCGGCCGGTGTGGGGCGTATGGCGGGCGGCGGGCTGAGTGGGAGGGGGAGGAGAAGGAGGAGGAAGGGGAGAGGAAGGGAGGGCGCGGGAGCGGCGGGGGAGGGCGGGCCGTCAGAGCCGCCGCCGCGGAGCCCCGGCGCGGGCAGCTTCGCCGGGGAGCGAGGCTCCGAGCCAGGAGGCGGCGCCGCGGGAGGGAGCGCGGAGTGCGGAGCGCGGAGCCGGGCGCCCGCCTGGTGAGAGCGCTGCGGCCCGGGGGGCCGGGTCGGGGGCAGAGGGTCGGCGAAGCTGCGGTCGCCAGATGAGCCGTGGGGACGTCGGGGAGTGGGGGTCCGGATCTCCAGTCCGGGCACTGGGCGCCGCGGAGAGACCGGGGGAGAAGCTGCGGAGCGTTGCCCTGCTGGGCACCCGGGCCGCCGGGACCGCCCCTTCTCGGGGGACTTGGCTAGGAGACCTGCCTGCGGGAGGGAGCGAGAGGAGCAGGTGGGCCGGTCCGAGGAGTGTGTGCGTGTGTGTGGGCGTGTGTGCCCGCGAGGGGTGGTGGGTGTGTAGCGGGGTGGGGGGTGACGATGTTAGGTGTGTGTCTCTACGGTGTGTGAATGCGTGTGGAGGGGGGTGTGTGCCTCTCTATACAGTATATGCCGTGGTGTGTGAGTGAGAGAGAGACAGGGAGGCTGGGAGCTCTCAGAGCTTGGGTCTGAACCCATGTAGGAGGGAGGGGGTCAGCAGGACCGAGTGCTTGTGTGTGCAGGGACAGGAGTGTGCGAAGGGTGAGTGGGTGAGTGTGTCACGGGTGCTAGGTGTGGCTGTGTGTGTGATGTAAGGGTGCCGAGTGCACGTGTGTCCCTGGCTCACCCTCCCTTCCTCCACCAGATGTGTGCAGGTGGAGGGGAGAGTTCTGGGGAGGGGTGGGAGCCTACCGCAGCTGCCCCTGCCGGGCTCGGCTCGCTTCCCTGGCCATCTCCCCCATGAAGGCGAAATCGCCAAGCTGCCCCTCCCCCAAATACTTGCAGGGCCCTGGGGAAGAGAGCAGGCCAAGCCCCAGGAAAGAGGGGAGGGGCTGAGGAGAGGGTGCTTCTGCCAGACTGGGAACCCTGCTTCTCTGGTCAGAACCTGGGCGGCCTTCCGGCTCTGCCAGATCACTCTATACTGGGCTCCACTCACCCTTCCCCGGCCCTGTATGCCAGTGGTCTGAGACGGAGAGGGCCAGCACCTGAGATTGGGGACGGGAGTGGGGGTGGGGAGGGCTTGCTTGTTGGCAGTTGTATGCCCAGAAGGGTATGTGGCATTCGGTAGGCCCAGTAAATATTTCAGGGAGGAGGGAAGGCTCAGGGAAACGTAGGGAGTGAAGGAGGGAGGGAATCCAAGTCCATCCCCTCTGCTGTCAGTTAAGAATGAAGGCCACTGGCTGCAGTCAGACCCCATTTCCTCCATGAGCAGGTTGGGGAGGAGAAACTACAAGGAATGGAAACTGCTGGGGTCTGAAGGTACAGGAAGGAGTCTGCAAAAAAAGCCATCATGTCTCTCTCCTTGGGTGGATCACTGCATCCTGCCCCCACCACCTGCTTCTCTGTGATCAAAGCCTCTCTCTGGGCATCCGATCCTGGGAACGGGAAGAAGGCAGCAGTGGCCAGGGCTCATAGGGCCTCTCTTTTCTCCAGGACCTTCGTGCTCAAAAGGTGCTGAAGAACTGAGCCCACTGCCCACCAAGGGCACCTGAGGCCAGGTGGGGCCATGGCAGAGCATGGCTGTCTGGGGCTGGGGCTGTTCTGCTGGGTCCTGCTTGCTGTTCCTGTGGGCCCCCAGCCTGCCTCCTCCGTCCCAGGTGCCCCTCTCACCACTCTGACCCCACCACCTCAGAGTGAGGACTCTATGCTGTCTCTCAACTTGGGACTTAACTTCAAATTCCATCTTCGGGGACCTGCTGCTGTCTGGGGGAGCCCTGTCACAGAGACCCAGCCTCTCTCTCTGGGGCCAGGCCAGAAGCCAGGGGGAGAGGTGGTCAGTGGGCTGAGAGCTGACCCCCTTTGGGAACTGCTGGTGGGCTCCCCTGGGAACTCTCCCCCAGAGTGGGGCTCCGCCGAAGGCAGCTCTATGCCCTGGGTATCCTCCCTGCCTCCAGAGTCCACATCCCCCCTCTCTGGGCCCACTGATGGGCCCACTGCTCCCTATCGGCCAAGGATGGGCACTGTGACCTGGGACACTGCTCTGATGGCGACAGCACCTCCATCCAGTGCTCCCAGGCCCCACCAGAGTGAGCTGGAGCTGAAGTTTGACATGGCACTGAGAGCAGGAGCAGCCCCGACACTTGGGCATCGGACACTGCCCCTGCTGCCCAGCCTGCGGGCCAGCCTGGCAGAGATTGCCGGGCGCCTGGGACCCTTTGGTGAGTACCCATCCCACCCCAAGGGAAGCCCTACTGGGCATCTCTGGCAGGTAGGAGGCAGCTTCAGCCTGGGCTTCTTTTGCAGCATTCTTTGGCACTACTCTATCCCCACTCCGGAACTTCTCAGGCCTGAGTCTGCCAGGTGAAACTCCATCCCCAAGCTCTGCCTCTGGAGTATCAGGTTCTCCAGGTAAGTGTTTATGTCATTGCAATGAAGAATTGTGGAATACCTCTCCATACCAGGCTCTGTGCTAGGGGCCTAACCAGCACCTCCTGTTCTTTCTTTCTTTCTTTTTTGTTTAATTTCAAAATTTTACAAGGGGTACAAACATTTAGGTTACATATATTGCCTTTGTACCACCCGAGTCAGAGCTACAAGTGTGCCCATCCCAGATAGTGTGCACCACACCCATTAGGTATGCATTTACCCATCACCTCCTCCCCCACCACCTGCCCAAAACCCGATGAATGTTACTTCCATATGTGTATGTGTGTTGATCAATTAGTACCAGTTTGATGGCCAGTACCTGTGTGGTGCTTGTTTCTGCATTCTTGTGATACTTCACTTAGAAGAACGGGCTCCAGCACCAGCCAGGATAATACAAGAGATGCTAGTTCACTATTATTCTTTGTGGCTGAGTAGAACTCCACGGTATACATATACCACATTTTATTAATCCACCCATGTATTGATGGGCACTTGGGTTGTTTCTACATCTTTGCGATTGTGAATTGTCCCATTGTTTTTGACTCACAGGAGATCTGCACTGCTTCTTCCAGGCCCTAGGACATGGGCTTCTGCTCCCATGGGGGAGTCATTCTCTTTGCCATATACTGAGTCTAGTTTGGTCCTTTTAGCTTAGCTCACGGTGTACATAAGCTTAGCATGTGGCTACAATTCCTGGGACAGTGGCTTCCTTAGGGCCAGCTCTGGGGAAGAAGAGGATTTTCTCTAAAACCCCAGAGGCTAAGGCCAGCTGGTAGGGTGGCATTTGAGCCCCATGTGCTCCCTTTGCAGGGTTCTTTGGCACCACTCTGTCCCCACCCCCAAACCCCCTGGAGAGGAAGCTCTCCAGTCCAAGCCTGCTGGACCCAGCTGCTTCATCAAGCTCTGCCTTGATGGTAACAACATCACTAGGTAAGTGTCCAGCTCATTTAAACTTGGCAATTATTTGCTGAGCACTTACTACATGTTAGTCACTCATCAGTGTTCTGGGACTCCTTTATTTCATTGTCATCATAATAATCACCATTCTCTTTATCATCACGTGGAGATATATATTAATAATGGTCTGAGAACAAGTGTTGCTGGGAAGAGTTCCACACAGAGTTAAGTAATGGTCCTCTGACTGTTTTGCAGTGACAGGCAGAGCAGGATGTAGACAGAGGTATCAGGGCAGACAGACACAGGAATTCCTTTGTGATTCCCACAGCCTCAACACCAACCCCACCCTCTACTCCAGTTGGCCTGATCTGCCTCCCTGCCCCCACCTCCACCTTGGGGATCTCTCTTTTGCTGTCTGATCTGACATGACATGCTGTCAGATGTGGGCAGAGCTGGGCACCTCACTGGGAAGACACTGAAGAGGAGAGCTTGAGCAGACAGATGCCACCTTCATTCAAGGGGGCCATTCAGAAAAGGCACATAGACAAGCTAGTGGTGCAGAGGAAAGACCACAGGCTCTGGAATCTTGAGACCTGGCTTCGAATCCCAATTCACTTACTTACTAACTGAGTGACCTTGAGCAGGTTATTTAACCTCTTTGAACCTAAATTTTCTCATATATCTAGAATTTAATAACAGTGCTTATTTTGCTGAGTAATTATAAATCTTCCAGATAATGTAAGCTCTTGGTATGATGCTGAGCACAAAGTAGAAGCTCATTAAATGGTGGCTATTAACTTTGCTTCTTTCCCCCACTGTACCCCAAATACACTTCCAGACCCTACCTCTCAGACACACAACCCTGGCCCCACATAACCCCCAGGGCAGAGGACACAGGTACTCCAGGAGGGGTTCTGGTAGCTGAGGCCAAGGGAGTCATGGAGAGGGACTTCCAGGCCCAGCTTTGCCCCGCAAAGGGTTTATGTGGCTGTGAAACCTCTCAGCCAGCCCGCACTAGGCTCAGCGTGGAAACCACTGGTCCCCCTGGTTTCCTCCAGCACCAGACTTAACCCAGCACCCGATTCTCTGGCTCACTCCAGCTGCAGTCACTGCCCCATCTCAGAGAGTGGGTGAGGAGCTGCCATCCCTTCCCACCCTGTCCAGCCCAGTGTGCAGCAGTGGCAGGATCCGCTGTGGGGTGGGGGACAGGCTCTGTGCCTCAGGGGAAGGATGCTGGCTGGCAGTCTGTCGGCCCCAGTGACAGTGCTGGCCAGGCAGGTTTAATGAGTCTGGACAGTATCAGAGGCAGTGCAGCTGGGCAGGCTGGTGGCCCCACCCTCACTCCTCCTCCTCACTGATGGCTGCAGGAACCCAGCCTGTCTCTGGCTGCTCCTCTGGGATAAACCTGGGAGTCCTACAGGCCTCCTGGAAACAAGGCCTGTGGCCTTGCTCATGCCAGCAGCGTGCATGTAAGGAGTAAGCAGTTATGGGACAAATGAAGTCTCTCTGTCTCCTCTAGGATCTTTCTTTCTGCCTCCTTCTTTTGTTTTCTTTTCTTTTTCTTTTCTTTCTTTCTTTCTTTCTTTTCTTTTCTTTTTTTCTTTTCTTTCCTTTTTTCTTTTCTTTTTTTATTTTCTTTTTTCTCTTTCTCTCTTTCTCTCTTTCTCTCTCTTTCTTTCTTTCTTTCTTTCTTTCTTTCTTTCTTTCTTTCTTTCTTTCTTTCTTTCTTTCCTTGAGACAGGGGTCTCACTGTATTGCCCAGACTGGTCTCAAACTCCTGGGCTCAAGCAATCCTCTTGTCTCTGCCACCCTAGTAGGGATTACGGGTGTGAGCCACTGCACCCAATACCTCTAACCTAGGTGCAAGTTAACCTTTGACTCCTGGGCCTTCCTTCCGGTAGGTGTCCTTCACCTTGGACACAGCTCGTATTTAGCCATACACACCAGAACAGTTGTACAGGTCATAGCATATTGAAGGACTTTTATGCCACTTGATCAGTACCCATTTCCCTAAGTCCCCTGAGTGTTCCCCTTCACTCCCTGACCACCCTGGCTGGTGTCTGTTCTGAATGGCTGGCACCTGTGCCATCCAGTTGTTAAATATTTTGAGTGTCACCCCTACAAAGAGTATCAATCCTCCATGATCCTGGTGGTGGAGGTGGGGAGAGGGAGAGGGCCAGGCCGCTGAACGGGCTGCAGCATCCAGAGTGATGTGACTCCCTGGCCCTTTGATCTGGGCGTCTGGGGGATAATCCGCCCTGACTTTTCTCTGAATGGAGCTGCCCCTTCCCTGCCAGCTCCTGCCACACCAGTTACTCACAATGACATCCCATGTCCTCCCTCACCCTGAGTCAAGAGGGGCCACAGGGCCAGAGAAGGACCTCCCTATAGGGGAGGCCTGCCCAGGAGAGGGACCCCGGGAAGGGAAGACCAGAGATCACTATTTTCTGGGCTTTTCTGGTGGGAAACTGAAGGCTCTTTCTGGGGAAGCCTCCAACAGGGAGACAGGAGGTGAGGTCAAGTGGGCCCTTCAAAGGCAGAAGCTGGGTTTTCTGCCACTTGTCCCCACCCATTCTTGGACCAGTGCAGGGCACACTGGCCATGCTCTGATCCCAGAAATCAGTGCCTCTAATTCAGAACTGCTTCCCTGACACTTGAGCTGCCCTGTACTTTGCCTATTTTCTGGGTTTTCTTTCTTTTCTGGATTCTTACGAGTGTTGAAATTTGCTCCAGTTGTCATAGTGCTTGGTACAGAGATGAAAGATGGGGTTTCCTGTGGCCCACGGGTGAGACGTGGAGATGGAAGACAGTGAAGTGGCCTCTGAGAGTTGCACTTGT
This sequence comes from Avahi laniger, assembly GCA_963575035.1. Lineage (NCBI taxonomy): Eukaryota > Metazoa > Chordata > Mammalia > Primates > Indriidae > Avahi > Avahi laniger. The sequence continues at coordinate 41,737 of CAUYSK010019387.1, read as the reverse complement.
CTGTACAGTGAGGGGTGACAGGCTGGGGCAGACTGTGGGCTCCCCGGCAGGGTCTCCCTGCCTCTCCGCAGAGCACACAGAAGCCAAAGAAAAACCAGACAAATTCCTTCCCTTTGCAGAAGTGGGTTGGGTAAGGAGCAGAGAATGAGGAGTGAGGGAGTGTGTGCATTTGATCCTGTCAGAGCCAGACTGATGCCATCCCTGGCCAGCAAGCTCTCTGTTCCCAGCTGAGTGGTTCCTCATTTAGCTGAGACCTGGCATCTTAATTCGTGTTCGGGGTGGTTAGGCCATCAGAATGGTGTTCTTTAAACAGAGTTCATAAAGTGAGACAATGTGTTGATGTTCATTCATTTGACTAATTATTGTCTAATCAGGTTTAGGATGTGCTAAAGGCTTTTAAAACAGATCACACCCTTTAGTTAGTTAAATCAAGAATTTGTTTAAGGCCAGAAGTGGTCACACTAACATACACACTAACTGATGATTGATCAGTGATGGACATTTGCTGGTAACAATGAGACCGACAACAATCATATATTGAAGGATTATTATGCACCGGGCACTCCAAGAATGGGTGGGGACAAGTGGCAGAAAACCCAGCTTCTGCCTTTGAAGGGCCCACTTGACCTCACCTCCTGTCTTCCCGTTGGAGGCTTCCCCAGAAAGAGCCTTCAGTTTCCCATCAGAAAAGCCCAGAAGATAGCACCCTGTGGCCCCTCTTGACTCAGGGTGAGGGAGGACATGGGATGTCATTGTGAGTAACTGGTGTGGCAGGAGCTGGCAGGGAAGGGGCAGCTCCATTCAGAGAAAAGTCAGGGCGGATTATCCCCCAGACGCCCAGATGAAAGGGCCAGGGAGTCACATCACTCTGGATGCTGCAGCCCGTTCAGCGGCCTCGCCCTATGCCTCTCCCCACCCTCACATCATCTCACTTATCCTCATACTGTCCTATGCAGTAGGTGTTCTCAACCACTTCGGATTGGAGGATTGTGATGGAAGGGAACTGTCACATACTGTCACTTGCAGTTGGCAGTGACTGTGTGTATTTGATTTTTTGGCTGCTCCCTCTCTGCCCTCCCACATTGTCCATTCCATACTCCCCTCCCTTCTCCCCAGAGCCACCTTCTGGCCCCCTCACTCCTTTTCCTTGTCCTCAGAGCTGCTGTATTTGCATGTCCCCAGCATGAGCTGGCCCTGCCTGGGGGTGGGCGTGCTCCTAGGGTCTTCCTGTGTTGTCCAGCTGGAGCATGGCTTGGGTGTGGCTGGGGTGTGGCCAGGCAGGTGGGGCAGGAGTCTGATTGTCAGGACACCCTCACCCCACATTCCACATCTGTCTTTTGTCCCCCTCCCCATCCCTGTCAGGCTGTCCCCATCCTTCACCTCTATGCTTTCTTCCCCCATCCTTTCCTGTAGTTGCAATCCCACTAAGCCTGCTAGGTGATGGTAGGGAGAGGTTTAGCTTTCAGCATCTTCCCTTGCTGCCTGGCCATGGGGAGAATCCTTGGGTCTAAATCTTTCTAACTCCTCTCTTGCTCTAGGAGAGTAGAGTTAGGGATCTTACCCCTCCCCCTGTCTTAGCTGACTTTCCTTTCCCCAAGGGATGTGGGAAGATGTTGGAACACAGGATGGGGCTGGGGGCCTGAGTTAGCAAATTCTAGAGCACCTGAGAGGCCCACTTACTCAGATGACATTTTATTCCACTATCATCTTCCCAATTGTTCCTCCCTGGGACAATTCAAGGGCAGCTGCTGAGACTCAGGTGAGTCCATCTCAGTGTCACCTTCTATAAAATGGGGGGAGAACCAAAGGGGTATATATATTAAGAAACTTAGACTTGGCTTTGTGATTGAGTCAGGATGGGGACCATAGCCATGGGTAAGCCAAGGATTGGGGCATAGCAGGAGGAAGGCTGGTGGTGTTCTCCTCAGAGTGCTGGGACAAGAGTGGCTTACCCCTCCCCCAGCTGTGTGTGTGTACTCGTGTGTTTACATGTATGTGTGCACACAAGTGCATAGGCTTTTCCTTGAGCTAGGGTCATGAGAGGAGCAGTTGAAAAAGGGAAGGGGAAGCTTCTCCTGGCACCAAGTTGGGGAGTGGGAGTCAGGGGCGAAGAACAAGAGATAAGCAAACTGGTATTATGAAGAGGCTTTGCAATCCTGGCAAGGGGCTCAGATTGGTGTTCAGATTTGGATTTTAGTTGCAGCTCTGCCAATTTATGACCTTGGGCAAGTCATTTTGCCTCTCAGCAGAGCCTCAGTATCTTCATCTGCCAAATAAGAAGGTTCGGAATATCTGAATATGAATATGAATGTCAATTCTGTACCAATTATGTGACAGACACCATTTTAGGCATGGAGATTCAGATGTGAGCAAAGCAAACACAAATCCTTGTTTTCATAAAGCTTCCTTTCTGGTGGGAGGATTGAGCTGCAGGTGGCATCTAAAGTTCCTCCCAATTGTAAAGTTCTGTGACTTCTTAAGAAAAACTCTTTTCAGTAGAATCACAAGTGAACAAAGCTGGGAGCTGGGATGGGAGGACAGTGGGGTGGGAATCAGGAGGAAGAGGGGGAAGGATGAGGGCTGAAACTTCAGAATGAGGAGTTTCAGTGGGGGCAGGGAAGGTGAGAGGCCAAGAGGTCTGATGAGTCTCTTGTAAGACAAGTGAGTCCTGGATACTTTAAGGGACTCTCTGACACTCAGGATACTGGCTGTGGGATGGGCAGGGGAGGGCTGCATAACTGCCTCAGCCAGACGTTCTTTGCCCACAGACCCCACCATCCCCACCTCTGGCTCAGATGACCCCTCTCCTGCCAGCCTTGGGAACCCTTCGGTGCAGCCAGAGTGTGGGCCCGAGTCCTGCAGCGTGGGAGCATTGCCTGAACCTGAGGGACGGCCTCCTGCGGCCCCGCTGCCCCTCTTCTTCCTGACCCTGGAGGCCGACTGGGAAGAGGCCAAGGCTCGCTGGGGGGTAGCCTGGGAAGCTCATGTGTATGGGGTAGGTGCGCTCTTCGGCCTGGTGGCCCTGTTGGCGCTGCTGGCCCTGGCCCTCTTGCCCTGGCGCTGTCCGCCCGGTGCCCCCTGTCTGGCGCTGCTGGACCTGCTGCTGCTCTCTGCTGGGACCACGCGGGCCTTCCCACTCTTCTACGACGCCTACGGGCACAGGGAGCGACTGCCCGCGCTCGCCTGGCTGCTGCTGCAGGACCTTCCGCTGCCCTGCCTGGCCGCCGGCCTGGGGCTGGCTTGCCTGTTGCTGGCCCGGCCGCGTCCGCCGCGGTGCCCCGCCGGCCTGGCCGCGCTGCTGCTCCTGGGGCTGGGGCTGGCGGCCGCCGCAGCCCTCGGCAGCGCCGCGCACCGCCCGCTGCGGCCTCTGCGGCTGGCCTCGCGCGGGCTGCACGCCTTCCTCGCCGCCCTTCTTTCGGGGCTCTTGCTGGCGCTCTCCTGCTGGGGGGGCCGGCGGCGGCGGGCCGGAGCGCCCCTAGGAGGGTCTGGCTTCAAGGGCGCAACTCCTCTGCCGCAGGCGCGCAGCCCCTTCGCCCCGCGTGAGTCCTGGCGGCGCGCGGCGCGAACAGCCCCGGTGGCGGCCACCTTCGGGCTGCTGAGCGGAGCCCTGCAGGGCTACGAGGTGCTGCACGCCCTGGGCTACGGTGGCCAACCTGGCCTAGAAGGGCCCTGGCCCTGGTGGGCGTTCCAGTTAGGCCTGCGCCTGGGCGAGGTGGGCGTCGCGCTCCCGTTGGCGCTGCTGGGCCTCTACCCCGCGCTCTGCAGTCCCCGCGTACCGCCGCGCTGCTGGGCCAAGCTCTTCCGCTTGTCCCCGGGCCACGCGGCCCCGCTGCTGCCCGGAGGCTGGGTCGCCGGGGCCCCAGACAAGGAAACCCTTTCTAGTGCCATCGTGCGTGGCGACGCAGAGCTATTGCAGCTGTGCGCCCTGGCAGGGCCAGGCCCCGACCTTCTACTCCAGGGCTGCAGGGGCTTCGACAGCGCCTCGGCCAACCCGGCCCCTTCCCCGGCCTCCTCCCCCTGCAGCGATTACACCGTGGACTTCTGCCCGCCCTCCCCAATCAACCTTCGGCGCAGCATTGAGGAGGCCCTCTGCAGCGAGTCCCTGCTGGCGCCTGGTCTCTTCCAGGGCCCTGCCTTCGAGGACTCCCTGCCTGGGCTTGGCCTCTGCCGCACTGCCTCGCTGGGGACGAAGACCAGGCCCGAGCCCAGTGAGAGGTTGGAGGATGCCCCTGGCTCTCCTGCGCCCCTGGAGCTCCCCTCCCCAGGGGCTTGGCCCGCAGGCAGCAGTGCCTCCTCCGGATCACTGTGCGGACTCTCGAGGGACAGCTCGTCCATGCTGCTATGCTCCAGCCCCGATAGGCCCCCGCGCTGCCCTCTGGTCTGCGTACTCAGTCCCCCTCGGGCCTCAGGAAGCAGCCCCAGCCTCCCGGCCTCAGGATCCTACCAGGCCCTGTCCCCACCCTCCCGCGACTCCCCAGAGCCCGCTCCTGAGCTGCAGGCCGAAGAGGCCTTGCTGCAGGAGCAATTTCTGGACGCCTGCCGACAGATCGACGAGCTGAGTGTGGGCAGCGACACCATAGACCTATGAAGAGGCAGCCAGCTTGCTGCCACGGGCCATGTGCCCCTTTCTGGCGCCTGTTCTGCCCCAGACCTGCACACTGTAACCGTTCCCCAATCCTGCCTGGCTCGGATACCTCTCCCCATTCCTTCCCCATCCAGGGCCCCTGGGTGGGTGGGTCAGCAGCCAGGCTCTATTGATTGGGAATCAGTACCACCTTCTCTGGAGCCCTGGGCATTGATGCCCTCAGCTGCAATTTTAGGCTGGCAGGGGTCCTACTCTCCTTGGCATTCACCAGCAATAAAGCTCCAAGGTGCTCCACTCCTGACCACCACTTTCCACTCTGGTGCTGAGTGAGGGGGGCTGTCCTCAGGTCCCATACCCACTCCTGCCAGGCCCAGGAATCCCACCCCTGTGAGGGTTAGACTCCCTGCTCTCCAGGTGACCCTCCCCCACAGGGGTCCATAGCCCATCTAGAAGACTTTATAGCAGTTGGGTGGGAGGTGAACGCTTTCAGAATTAATTTATCAATAAAATATTTTCGGAGGAGAACAATCTGACCTTCTTGGGAAAGGTTAGATGGGGCAACTGTAGCAGCGATTCCACTGGAAGTGGTAGAGAAGCAGCTTGTGGGTGGCTTGGGTAAGCCTCAGACCCCAGGGACCTTCACACAAGACCAGGGAGTTTTGCCTTGTGTCTGGGATGAGTGAGGGTCCTGGGAGCAGCCCCTTGAAGATCTTTGTGACTCTCTGGGCAGTGGCTTTTCACAGAGATAGAACATGGCCCTGAGAAATGAAGCAGAAACTCTACAGTCATCAGTGGGAATGCCCACATTGCTAGGAGCCTGAATTCAGGTCCTGGTGTACAGCTGGCTAGGGACTAGTTCGTGGTAAAGTCCTTCATGAAAATGTTTTTTTTTTGAAACAGAGTCTCACTGTCTTGCCTAGGCTAGAGTGCCATGGTGTCAGCCCAGCTCACAGCAACCTCAAACTCCTGGGCTCAAGCAATCCTCCTGTCTCAGCCTCCCGGGTAGCTGGGACTACAGGCATGTGCCACTGTGCCCAGCTAATTTTTTCTATTTTTAGTTGTTTGGCTAATTTCTTTCTATTTATAGTAGAGATGGGGTCTTGCTCTTGCTCAGGCTGGTCTGGAACTCCTGAGCTCAAGGGATCCTCCTGCCTTGGCCTCTCAAAGTGCTAGGATTACAGGCGTGAGCCATCGCGCCTAGCCCATGAAAATGGTGATACACATGCACAAGAGCCTGATCAGCTTGATCTGGGACCTCTAGCACCACCACCCCCACTACCACCATCACGTTCCCACAGTATGAGATTCCCAAAGAGGAAATTACCTTTTTCACCCACCAACAGGCCTCTTCAAGGTTCGAAATTACCTTTTTCACCCACCAACAGGGCCTCTTCAAGGTTGGAAGATTGGGCTCGCAACACCCTCCCCGACCCCTCCAAAGAACTCTCAACTACCATGGGTGCAGATCATCCCTGGAGAAAGTCTATCAAGCCCCAGCCAGCTCCCAAAGCAGAATTCGCAGTGCAGAGACCCACAAACACATCCAGCCACCAGGTGCTCCCTAATCCCTCCCTTGCCTAGAGCATTTGGCTCTGAGCTCTATAGTATGCATTTGTCATTTGGCTAAAATGCAGTGGTTGTGAGTGGCACAAAAACAGGGTTGTGCATTAGGTTTGAAAATGAAAATTTGACAGTGTTTTGGCAGATGCCCTGCACCTCACAAGGAGACCTGCAGGAGCACACACACTAGGCTCAAAGTGGAGAACAGGAATCTAGCGGTTTTTCTTCCAGCTCTGCCCATCAGCTCACGGGGATTGGAGAAGTGGAGAGCCAAGAGGGAAGCAGGCAGGGAGGCTGAGAGGGGGTGAGGCCCTCAGCCAGATCAGGTCCAATGCACTAGGGAAGATTCAAGCACTGCTCTCCCTGCAGATGAACATCTGTCTTGGCTAGAGGAATATTGAGAGCCTAGGACCTCAGATGGAGGAGGGGAGTCAGTGATGTTTGGGAAGAGTGTGAATCATAGCAGGGAAGGGAAATGAGAGGAAGGCGGGTGCAGGCATGGCTGAGGGATGGGCCTGGAATAGTTTTGATTCTGTCTCCTCCATCACCTGGCTTAGCTTTGGCTCAGAAATTCTTGCTGCATCGTCACTCTGGGCTGAGACCCAGAAAACTGCCAACTTCCTAATTACAGGCATTTCTCACTGGTGTCATAGTGACTGTAGTGGGCCCAGCATCAGAGTTGCTTTGTGTTGTGCAAGGAGTGCTTGCTGCTCTGAGAAATTGCTCCTTTTCTTCCCCACTTACCCTTCCAGCTGCCTCTCATCTGCCTCTGCTCACTCTAAGCTCTTCTCTGCCATCTATCTCTTCCTCACTCTCATCCTTGCCAGCTGCTCCCTCTCGCTCACTCTCCCCCTCAAGGGTCCTTGGGTTCATGCACATACCTCCCAACAGAGCAGTCCAAGCCCAAATACTCCCAGCCAGTCTCTCTCTCTCTCTCTCTCTCTCTCTCTCTCTCTCTCTCTCTCTCTCACACACACACACACACACACACACACACACACACTCCTTTTCTGTCTGCAAGCTCTGAATGGGGCTGGTGGGGGGAGGGGGATGAGGAAATTCAGCTCAGTGTTCACCAGTTCTAACATTTGTCTGATTTTCCTCAGCAAGAGTTAGCTCTGCCCTTTGACTTCATAAAGAGACCAAGACTTTATTGAGATGACTCTTCTCTTCTATCTCAGGCCTCATCCCTTACCCAAAGCAGGTTTCCCAGGAGTTCAGGTAGATCCTAACTTATATACCCTTCAGTTCTAAATCTTGGTACTGTGGAGGACTGAGAGATATAAATTTGACTTCATTCATTCATTCAATATCTTAAAAAAAATTTTTTTTTGAGACAGGGTCTTGCTCTGTCACCCAGGCTGGAGTGCAGTGGTGCAATCACAGCTCACTGTAACCTGGAACTCCTGGGTTCACGTGATCCTCCCACCTCAGCCTCCCAAGTAGCTGGGACCACAGATGTGTGCCACCACACCCAGCTAATTTTTTTTTTAATTCTATGTAGAGATAGGGTCCCGCTATGTTGCCTAGGCTGGTCTTGAACTCCTAGCCTCAAGTGATCCTCCCATCTCTGCCTCCCAAAGTGCTGGGATTACAGGCATGAGCCACTGTGCACAGCCTAAAAAATATTTATTTAATGCTTACAATGTGCTAGGTGCTGGGAATAGAGAGGTGAACAGGGTGGACACCAGCCCTGAATTTATGAAATTAAAGGTCTTCTGGGAGAAGGCAGACATTAAATAATAATCACAACAGCACAAGTAATTAATTACAGTTGTGAGAAGTGCTAAGCACCAGAGCTATACTGTATTATAAAAAAGGTTTGGCTTGTAAGGGGGAAGGGAGCCAGAGGGCTGGGATCTGGGAGAGGCCAGCTGAGAACAGCCCGGGCCTCTTACTTCCTTTCTGGGCTCCTGTACGGTGATGGGTGATGGGGAGGCCAGCAGTTTATTTCCCCTGGAAGCCACGTTACTGGTGTGATGCAAGGTACCATGACTCCTGCTACTTAATAAAGAATGCTGCATATATCCTGGGAAGATGGATGAGCAAATATTCTTGATTGAAGAACCATGTGCCCTCCCTGATATAAATGGATAGGAGGGGGTGGGGCTGGGAGACAGTTGGGGAACTGGGTCTGAACCATGGGGCGAGTAGAAAAGATTAGCTGGACTGTTGTCCTCCCGGAGAAGCACAGAAGCCTACACTGTGGGTGGCTGCTGCCCCCTGATGGACATAGGGACACAGTTTGGTTTTGTCCTTTAAGGAATATCTTGGTCCAAGATATTTAAGGGACATCGGAACAACCTTCTCAGGTTACTTTGTACATACTGCAGCCATAACTGAGAAGACTTTCTCCTAGCTGGGGCCCTGAAGCTTGCAATTTAGTGTTTGGGGATGGAATTTTAATTCCTAAGGTGGTGATGGTAGGAGGGAGGCTGAGGAGGAATGAAAAAGAAGAGGGAGGAATGTGGAATCCTAAACCAATTTTGTTCAAGTGACCCATCCCAATTCCTTTGTCTATTTGTTTCTCTTTGTCCTGGATAGGATTAACCCAGTAGCCTTAAAAATCTGTTCTGTATTTAAATACTTCCTCTGCTGAGTTATGGTTTTAAAAATAATTGATGCTATCTTTTAAGCATATGTTACTTACTTGGAGCTAGAGCTTCATAAATCTGATGTTTAGTGTCCCCCTAACCCCATCACTACCAACCAGTCATCCATCCATCCACTTTTCAATGTAGTACCTTTTATACTTTTTGAGTTTTCTGCCTACCATGTCACTACCATTTAAAAGTAATGATAAAAAAATGTCTTGAGCACTTTTTTAAGCTAGGCATTCTGCAAGGTGTAGCTTTCTGGCACACAGGTCCATTCTTGAGCCCAGTGGGATGGCAAATACTCTCTGTGTTCCAGGATCCAGGAGCACCCAGATCTCCTCTTGGCCAAGTGAGACCTCTCAGCCTTGGGTCTGTCTGGTGAATTGATCTAAGGGAAGATCTTCTGTCTCTGTGTCTAAGCTGGACATTATGTTTGCTTTGTTGTTTTCTGATGTGGTCTCACAGTTTGCATGGTATGATTTACTTTAGACAGAGTTTCGCTCTGTTCCCCAGACTAGACTGCATGATCATAGTTCACTACAACCTCAAACTCCTGGGCTCCAGTGATCCTCCTGCCTCTGCCTCCCAAATTGCTGGGATTACAGTCATGAGCCACCGCACCTGGCCCTATTTGTAGGATTTTTTTAATTGTCTGTCTTCCCCTCTAGACTGTATTTTCTATGAGATCAAGGACCTTGTCTTTTTTCAGCTCACCAATTGTTTTCAGCTTTTTTTGGTGTTTATTTATTTATTTTTTTAGAGATAGGATCTTACTCTGTCACCCAGGCTGGAGTGCAGTGGCATGATCATAGCTCCCTATGGGAGCTGGAATGCCTAGGCTCAAGCCATCCTCCTACTTTAGCCGTCAGAGTAGTTAGGACTACACAGGTGTGCACCACCACACCCAGCTAATTTTTAGCTCACCAATTTTATCCCTAATGCCTGATACATAGTAGGAGCTCGGTAAATATTTATCGAGAGAATAATTGTGTGCAGTCTGTGTCTATGTGTACTTTAGTAACTACAGTTTGTTTCTGAGGCCGAGGTGACAGATGTCTCATACTCTTCGATAACATGAGAATTGCCTGAATGATGTAGGTGACATGCTTATATCTGTCTGTGCTTTCTGGCTGTGTTTTATGCACATAATCTGTGAATTTGTGGAGACATTTCAGAAAGTATTGAACACCCTGGGTTAGGATTAGGGCAAAAACAACTTCTTCTGCCTGTCCTGGTGGATTTGGGGTTGATCTCCTGGAGATGAGATTTTTAGGAAGGTAGAAATTGTTGATACCACGTTTCACCACAGAAGTGGGGCGGTGCTGGGATAGCTCAAAAAGCTCCACCCCTGGGGCGTTATTATTTTTTTCTTCCCGGAACGCTTTTTGCTCCTTCCCACCATGTTTTCCTCCGGACTCTTTTGAGCAACAAGCACTTCCGGAATCTCCCAGGCACTAGGTGGCAACGGCGTGGCCCGCTTGCCAAAGTCAGTCTCTCGACTCTCTTCCGCAGACCCGCTTTGCTCGCGTCCTCGCTCGCCTTGTGTTTCCCGGTCTCATGGCCGGCCTGACCCTGTTTGTGGGCCGTCTCCCGCCCTCGGCCCGCAGTGAGCAGCTGGAGGAGCTGTTCAGTCAGGTGGGGCCGGTGAAGCAGTGCTTCGTGGTGACTGAGAAAGGTAGGGGGGGGTGCGGGGCGGTCGAGGATAGGGCTGGGGTTTCTTGGGCGCGGGGTCGGGACGAGGACACCTTTCCAAGCTTCAGGGAGCCATATAATTCTTTACCCTCCTCTAAGAGAAGGGATAGGGAACAGAGTTTCTTTTCTATGGGTCTGTAGAGGTCTGTTTATGGAAAGCAAAGCATTTCCTGACGTTTCTATAGCGCTTTCTGTTATTATGCGTGCTCACATATACGATTTTATTTGGCAATAATGAAAATAGCTAACTTTTAGTAAAGCATCAGTAAGGCTTATTGGGAATCAGCTGATTGCTAGGCACTGTATTGAGTTTGACACAGGTTATGTCACTTAATTTTCTCAACAAGCTTATTGGATGGAGAGTCTTAATTTCATTTTACAGACAGGAATCTGGGACTTAGGGAAATTTAGTAACTTTAGTTTAAGTTCGTACGGCTATTAAGTAATACAGATTTTGATCATCAGACCTGGAGCTCTTAGCCAGTATTCTCTTCATTCGTCCATTTATTTATTCAGCAAATACTTATTGAATGCCTACTATGTGCCAGACATTGTTGAAAGTCCTGGAGAGACAGCAGTGCACAACACCAAAGCAGTCATTGCTCTTATGTCTTCAAGGTGGGGAAGACAGCCAATAAACAAATAAGCCACATATATAGTGATAATGGTGATAAATGCTAAGGAGAAAAATAAATCAGAAAAGGGAGTTAGGAAGTCTGTGTGTATGTGAAGAGGAGGTGAGGAGTGGCAATAAAAACAGAGTGGTCAGGGAAGACCTGACTGAGGTCAGAATGTGAACATATGCCTCTCAGGGGGAAGAGCAACTGGGTAGAGGAAACCACAAGCTCAAAGATACTGAAGCAGGAGTGTGCCTGGTATACTGGAGGAGGAGCAAGGAGGCCAGGGTGACTGGAGTGAAGTGAGTAAAGGAAAGAGAATTAGGAGATGAGATCTAGAGTACCAGATCATGTAGGTCCTTACAGGCTGTTGCAAGGACTTTGACTTTTACTCTGAGATAGGAGGCCACTGGTTTTAAGCAGAGAGCAGTAAATATGATCTAGCTTACATTTTGAAAGATTCTCTCTCTGGCTAAGGTGTTCCAAATAGACTGTTGGAGAAGAGGATGGAAACAGAGAGACCAGTTAGTAGTCGCTTACAGTAATCCAGGTGAGAGATAATGATATTGGACCAGGATGGTAGCAGAGGAGGTAGGAAAAGGTGGTTAGGATGTGGACATTTTTGAAGGTAGAGCTGAGAGGGTTTGCTGATGGGTCAGCTGTGGAGTATGAGAAAAAGAGGAGTCAAGAAATCAAGTCTGACTCCAAGGTTTTTGTCTAGAATCACTGGGGAGATTTACTGACTTATGGAATAATGCTAAATACTTCACATTCTGTTTAATGCTCATGATGTTACTATGAAGTAGGGTTGGCATGTATTAGAGTGAGGAAGAATAATAAGGATTTTAATAGTGGAAGCATTTTTTCCTCTTACCTGAACCATCGAGGGGCACCTGAGATAGGTACTTGATGTTACCCCAAACAAACATTTAGCTCTCTTCCAAGTCACCAGGCTGTTTCTCTAGGTGGCTGTCTCTTTACCTCTGGTGGGATTGGCATCTCGTGGACTCCTGCTTTCTCCCCATGGTATCTGAATATGTGAGTAGGCAGACTAACGTGTTAATAATCACCCCATCCTTAGCTTCTATTTTCTTGGTAACAAAAGTTATCCTTAGGATTATCAACATAGCTTTGATTGCTATACAAGCCATGGTACCTGCCTGTTCTTTGTCATTTTATGTATAGAAGTAACTGAATGAGAGAATGAGGGTGTCATACAATAATGTTTCTTAAACTGCGGATCATTACCCATTGGTGGGTCTTGAGTGGGTCATGACTAGAGTTTTTAAAAAATGAAATAGTATAGAAGGAATACATCCATATATGGTAAAAAATCAATATTTGTAAAACTTTTATTTCAGTTTCAAATAAAGAATATACGTGTGTACCTGGTTCCACATTCCTTACTGTGAGTTGTCTAAACAATTTGAGAAACACTGCTCTACAGTGCTAGGTGGTTGTGTTTCAGGGAAAAGCAGGCCATTGAAAGGGAATTCTTTGAGTCCTCAGAATATTGGCTACATGTAACCTTACCTTAAGCCTTGCGTACTTGGTATAATTCTTAACAAAATCTCTTATTCCGTTTTTAAAAAACTATGCACTTTCCTATCCAGACAGCAGAGATGTATTGGAAAGAGTGCTGCACTCAAAGGGATTGGAGGGAGGGTATGTGGAGTGAGGTCTTTGTCAATAGTAGTGGCATGTCACTTAATCTCTTTAACATGGGAATAATTTCACAGGGTTGTGAAGAATTCTAACTGTATATGAGAGTGCTTCCCAGACATGTAAAATGAATTGGTATTTATTGCATGTCCTTCTGTTTCGGCACTGAACTCCTTTACGTTTCAGCCGCTTTATTTTTGGTTGTGCTGATCAGGAGGGGACCTGAGTTTTCTTGCTCTTATTTTCTGAAGGTGAGTGGGCAGGCTTTTGCGAGAAGGAATTCCAAAAGAAAAGAAACCAGTCTCCACATCACAGTATGCTTTCCTGGTGCCAAGTGTCACCTTTACCCAGATTGTGTGGATCAGCATCCTGTCAGGCTCATACCCTGATGCAGATACAAGTGTAGCTGAAAGAGAAGCAGAGCAAGTGAGCTTTGTTTCTTCTTCAGGTAGTAGGCAGACTTCTTGGTCTGTTCTTTTCCTTTTTGATGCAATAAATTACTTAAAATTTCACTATACAAAAATGCTAAATCAAAAAAGGGCGAAGGTGGGTTATAGTTAACACTTGTAATTTTTCATCTGCCTGGCCCTTATATTCTTCTCTGTGGAGTCCTGTGGAAGAACATGGGGCTGGAACAGAGGAATTAATTCAGCTACTAACACCCTGTGTGACATTCACTTGCTTTCCTCTGTCTCAAACTATTCATTTGGAAAGAAGGGATGATAATATTTGCTTTTCCTGTCTTGGGATGTTGTGAAGATAAAATGAGATAAGAGATTCACAGCTGCTTTGGAAAGGTTTAATTTGATATTGATGGCTAAGGCATTGGTAATAATGTCTGTAGGCTCCTGAAACAGTGTTTATTGTTTCAGGTTCTTTTGTCAGGGCCTTAGGCATTTATTGCTAATCTATTCTGAGGAGGGAACTGCATCATTCTCATTTTGGAACCTCCCATACCATCTTAGTTGCTTATAACAGAATACCTGAAACTGAGTAATTTAGAAAGAAAAGAAATTTATTTCTGACAGTTTTAGAGGCTGAGAAGTCCAAGGTAGAGAGGCCATGTTTGGTGAGAGCTTTCTTGCAGAGTCTCAAGGCGGCGGGAGGCGGGGGGGGGGGGGCTACGTGTGCTAACATGCTAGCTCAGGACTCTCCACTAGTTCCTCTCTCATAATAACCCGTTAATCCATTAACCCATTAATCCATGTATTAATCATGATCCAGTTATTTCTTAGAGGCCCCACCTTTCAATACTGCCACATTGGGGATTAAATTTCCATCACATGAAATTTAGAGGACATGTTCAAACCATAGCTCATACCTTTCCTATCTCTGGTGGCTTTTTTTGTTTTTGTTTTTTTTTTTTTTTTTACAATCTGGATCAGCAGAAGTCGTTGTTCTTTTTGATGTTGACTTCTTCTTTTAGGGCCTAATGTATATTATGTACCTCCATATTCTTGAGATTATCGGGATGGGGGAAAAAGAAGTGCTAACAGCAAAGACACCAAATTAAAAAAGGAGGAAGCCTAACAGTTTCTGTGCAAAGTGGGGAAGGAGCCACTGATGCCACCGTTTCTTTCCCTTCTGAGACTGTTGGTGAACCGATAACGGGGTGGCTTGGTGGTATAGCCACCAGGTTAGGCTTTGTGGATTTATTTACTCATTTAGTGCTCTTGGCTTATGATCCTCTCACCTTTTCATCTCCCACTTGCATTGTTCCAGGGAATAAGGCATGTCGAGGCTTTGGCTATGTCACTTTTTCTATGCCAGAAGATGTTCAGAGGGCCCTGAAGGAGATTACTACCTTTGAAGGTCACAAGATCAATGTGACTGTTGCCAAGAAAAAACTGAGGAACAAGATAAAGGAAAAGGGGAAAAGTGGTGAGTTTCTAGTGATTGAAAGAAGTTTTCCCTCGGGGTTAGGAGGAGCACTGCAGCAATGAGAGAGAGGCATGGTCAGAGCTGCTAAAACTTAAGCTTCTTCTGTTTCTTTTTGATCATTTAGTGTATTTTGATACTCATTCTAGTGCCTTCCCATCTCAGTCTGAAAAATCTGGTGTTCTGGGGATTGTCACACTTAACCCTGTGGTAAATGCCATCTGTCACTAGTAGCTTTTTTCTGTGATGTTTTGGCCTAGAACTAGGTGATTTTGGAGCACAGACTAATTCCATTGCTGCTTACGTTTTAGAAAATTCAGAGTCCCCAAAGAAGAAACTGAAGCCTAAAAAAGCCAAAGTGGCAGATAAGAAAGCCAGATTAATTATTCGGAACCTGAGCTTTAAGGTAAGTGAGAGAGAAAACTAACACTGCATCTTCTGAAGGCTGTTAGAGCTAAGATGTGCTCACTGGTGGAAGTCCTCACCAAGATGGTATAATTGGGCTTAATTCCTTTTGGGAATGAACCTTAGCCCTATTGAATTCAGAGAGTGGGCCTGTATAAATAAGAACTTATTAAGGACACTAAGTGTGAAGATGCTTTCCTTTTGGGGAAATTACCACTGAGAAAGAGAGGGGAGAAAAAGATCTCTGATGTCTGTCTTTTTTGCCTCTTAGATGCAAAGTAAGATGTCTTCTATTCAGAAATGTTTGATGTCCTAGTCTCAAATGGAGGCTAGGCACAGTGGTTCATACCTGTAATCCCAGCACTTTGGGAGGCTGAGGCAGGAGGATCACTTGAGGCCAGGAGTTCAAGATTATAGTGAAGTATGATTGTGCCACTGCACTTCAGACAGAGTGATGAGACCCTGTCTGTAAAAAAAAAAGAGAGAAAAGAAAAGGAGTAAAAATATTCAAGTTTTTCGTAATGAACTTAGTGGTTGATGTTTTATGGTTATTTGCTGTGATAATATTTCTCTTTTCTTTCTTCACTTTGGCTTCAGTGTTCAGAAGTTGACTTGAAGACAATATTTACTCAATTTGGAGCTGTCCTGGAAGTAAATATCCCTAGGAAGCCAGGTACTAGTAAACCTTCATTTGGTGTAGATTGGATTAAGATAATTTAACATGTCTTTTACCATACTACCCTTGAACTAAGCACCTTTCGAAATAGAAATATAATGTTCATGTCATACTCTTTGTGAGCCCTGTATAATATGATATATATGAAGTATCTGGCATAGTGCTTGACAAGTAATAAAACCCCAAAGTGCTATTCCCCTGATGGTATTGTCAGTTAAATCAGAATTAGTTCTAGAAGACTAGTTACAGTTTGAGAAAATGTACTGTGCTGTCCAAGCCCAAGTCAAAGTATAGTCAGCAAGAGGCCATCTTGCTGAGGTTTGGGCCATCTTGCCAGCCCAAGTTGCTGTAATTTCCTTCTTAGTGCTCTGTTAGCTTCCCACTGTTGCCTTTAACTCTCTGTACTTTTGCACGCAGATGGAAAGATGCGTGGTTTTGCTTTTGTTCAGTTCAAAAACCTCCTAGAAGCAGGTAAAGCTCTCAAAGGCATGAACATGAAAGAGATAAATGGTAAGTTTTCTATGCCCATACCATTGACCCAGATATTTCTAGTGTTGTGGTGAATTAGCAGAGTAACCCACTTTCTACATTTTCAAAAAGGTGTTTGCATTTTTGAGAGTCTCACTGCTAACATGGAAGCTGTTTTGGTGAAATATTCTTAGCACTTGATCTTGGGGTTAAACTTGAAAGAACCCATGCCAGTATTCTTTCCTTTATTTGGTGAGAGTGTGAGAGTGGTGAGAGTGTGAGAGTGATGAGAGTGTCCTTTTAAATCCCTGATGAAAAGTGTCCCTGAAATAATTGCTGATAGATGCAAGTTGATGTCTAGGTTCCTGCTTCTTGGCTACGATCACTGTTCAGCATCCATGGGCTATTAAACTGACTGTGATGCTACTCTAGCTATTGATTTATTAGGTATTGTGCCTAAAGAAGGGATTGGCTTAGAGACTTCCTAACTTCTGAGTAGGGTACAGGCGTTTCCAGAATGTCTGTTTCACTTCTTGCTAGTCTAACTGGAAACACTGTTCTAATTATTTTTTTACTCCATCATATCCCAGGGTGGTGGCTGTGTAGAAAGCATTATTTCTGTTTATTGATAAAAAAGTTAAGGGTTAAAAAGAGTAGGCAGCTACTGGGTGCTTTATTTAAGGGCCAGCATTCTCTGATTTGGCAGTTTCTTTGTCTCTACTGGTTCCATTATATTGTCTTTGTTGACTAGGGATCATTTACAGGAGGTAGGATGTTGAAAGGAGGGAAAGCCTTTCTGATGCCACTTTTTTGTTTGACAGGGCGGACAGTGGCTGTGGATTGGGCCGTGGCAAAGGATAAATATAAAGATACTCAGTCTGTTTCTGCCTCAGGTAAGATGTGGTAGTGTTGAGTAGCAGGGAGTTCATTGTCCCCTCTACTTGCTGTCCTTTCCCAGCTTTTCATAATAGGATGTGAGGAAACATTAAGAATAGAGAACTAGAGTTTTATTTAGAAAATAATTGACTTTTAAGCTACCAGAGTCTTAGACTGAGATCAAAGTTCATGGCTTGGCTTTGCCCCAGAGCGAGCATTGTGCTGGCTGTGATGTGCAATGTATGGGTGGTAGGCTGTTTGCGGAGGCTCAGTGGCAACTTCTTTCTTCTGGGCCAGATAACCTTCAGGCTTCTGGTGAATGGGACAAACTCCAAAGGAGTCTGAGTGATGGGGTTGGTTGTTTGTTTTTGTTTCCCCCCCCCCTCGTACTTTCTCTCTCATACTTACTATATTATATACAATAAGAAAAATATATGAAATTCTTATAAAACCAAACAAACCAGGAACTCAGAGTTTTAGTTACTCCTGTTAAAATAACCTTGTTGGGGATATTAAATGAATTCCTAACTTTCTTTATCTCCCTGCATAGGTGAGGAAAAGAGCCATGAACCTAAACCTCAGGAATCAGTTAAAAAGAATGGCAGGGGGAAAGAGAATATGGAAGAGGAAGAAAGAGATGATGATGAAGATGATGTTGAGGTTGATGGTGATGATGATGACGATGAAGACGATGATGATGATGATGAGGACAAGGATGATGACAGTGATGAAGAGGAGAAGGAGGAGAGTAAAGACTCAAAGGTGATGAAGCCTGTGCAGATTCAGAAGAGGTAAGCATCTCAGCCTGTCTGAGACAACAGAGGAAGATTCAGGATTGTCTTTTCTCCATCATTGCAGAATTGACATGTGTAATTAAGGAAAATAGATCTCTCTCTGAGCCCCGGTTCTTTGTTCTGAACTGTGCCATTGCAGAGCAGTCAAGAGAACAGCCCCCGCAGAAAGCAGCAAAGAAGATCATTCTGACGAGGGCAGTGACCTGGAGGAAAGAGAGAGTATTGATGGAGGAGAGGAACTGGCTCAGAGTGATGCCAGCACTGAGGCGCAAGAGGATGAAGGTTTGCTTGGATCTTCATAAATGCCTTGAAACTTTAAGTTACTGAGAAATGTGCTCAGGCCTCCTTTTAAATAGGACACTAAGGTGTTCTATCAAATTAATGTTTAAATACTGAAAAGGAAACTGTATATTTGTTTTAATGAGTTTGTAGTGGTGTTTGAGGGTTAAGATTCTTAGAGAATTTAAAACCTAGCTTAATGCGGAGGTACTACCTCTTTCTCTTGATTGTCCAAGTTGAATGCATCACTGGATAAACAGGATATTGCATCTTAACACCAAGATGGATTTTAAGCAACTCTTTTTAGTTGAAGTAGAGGTAAAGGACTATATTATCGGTTCAGGCTGCCATAACAAAATACTACAGACTAGTATTAAACAACGGAAGCTTAAACAATAGAAGCGTATTTTCTCACAGTTCTGGAGGCTGAAAGTCCCAGATCAAGGTGCTGGCTGATTCGGCTCCTGTTGAGGCTCTCTTCCTGGCTTACAGACTGCTGCCTTCTTGCTGTGTCCTCACATGGCTTTTCCTCTGTGTTCCTGAGGGGAAAGAGCGAGGAGTGAGAATGAACGCTGATCTCTTCCTTTTCTTATAAGGGCCCCAGTCCTGTCGGATTAGGGCCCTACCCTCATGACCTCCTTTAGCCTCAATTACTTCCCTAAAGTCCTTATCTCCAAATGTAGTCATACTGGGGGTTAGAGCTTCAATATATGAATTATGGGGGCACACA
The DNA here is from genome assembly GCA_963575035.1 of Avahi laniger. Lineage (NCBI taxonomy): Eukaryota > Metazoa > Chordata > Mammalia > Primates > Indriidae > Avahi > Avahi laniger. The sequence continues at coordinate 22,918 of CAUYSK010019387.1, read as the reverse complement.
ATTTAGTTCATAACAAGGACTTCTTTGAGCATTTTGTAAAACTTACCAATCCCTATTGCTACCTTTAATAAGAATAAATTCAGCTTGTTTATTGAGGAAGGAAGGTCATTACAGAATAAGAAATGGCCATTAAGTGTTTCTTTGGTTTGTCCTTGGTAGAAATTTTTATTCTGCTTCCATTTCTGTAAGTCTGGCATGTTGGTTTGACCATATAAGAAATCCGAGGAAATAAGCCTTTTCCTTGAGGACGGAATAGTAGTCAGCTTAGAATTGAAGAAGTTTTATACTGAAGGGACTATGAGACCCCGTATTCTACAGCCCACATCCAGCTGTCTCTTGCCATTCTTTCACCTGAAAAAAATTATAGGACAAATACATAATAATGAGAGAAAGTTAAAAAATACCAATCCTAACAAATCCCCCAAAGTAACCACTATTGTTTCTGATGTTTCCTTGTAGACATTTTCTGTGCGTATATAAGCATGTATGTCTATCATTCAAAGCAACGTGTCTCCCTTATACCCAGATCTTCAGTGTCTCAGGACGCTTCCCCAGAGACAATCAATGTTATATGTTTCTCGTGTATCTAGAGATAGTTAATAATTATATAAGCAAAAACACATGTATATTTGCACATTACACATGCACGCACACAAAATATAGTGTATTTCATAGTTTGTGTGTGAATGTATATGTTTGTTTTCTCCTCACAGTTTCTATGTATCCTATACAATATTTCCAGAAAGTTTACACTGTCACAGTAGTATGTGGGGGTGCTTTTTTCTGAGACCCTTACCTCATTGGATTTTATCATTCTTTTTGATTCTGTCAATCTGTTGGTGAAAAATAGTATTTCATTCCTTGTGCTGTGTTTTTCTTATGAGTGAGTTTGAGCATTTTTTTCATGTATTTAGTTACATATCCTTTGTCCAGTTAAAATTTTTTTCCTTTATCAATTTATGTGAGATCTTTATATATTTAAGAAGTTAGCGCTTTGTCATATGGCTTATACTAGTCTTTTTCAGTTTGTTGTTTTTCCTTTTATTTTAGAAGTGCAAGTCTCAAGGAAAAAGAGGAGGAAATTACCGTCTGATGTGAATGAAGGAAAAACTGTTTTTATCAGGTATGCCTTTCCACAGTACCTCAAGAACTGCTGTTTGTGTCACCTTCATAGATTTCTTCTCTCCTCTTTTCTCTTTTTTTCCTTCCTTTCTTCCTCCCTCCCTCCCTTCCTCCCTCCCTCCCTCTCTTCCTTCTTTTTGGCACTAGTTCTTTTACCTAGCCCAGAAAATTAGATGCCTCTAAAACTGTTAGTACATCTGGTCCCAGGAACATACCAAACAATGAGAAATGTAAGAGAATCAGAACTATATCACAGAAAGTCGATAGCATGGATTCTGATAGCTTGTCCGCATTTAGATTTCATTCTTTGTAATTGGGTATCATCATTTGGAACAAATCAGTTCAACTGTTGGAAACATGTCACTTCTGGCCTTTGCTTTAGGGGGAGTGCTGGGCAGGGGTAATGTCATTTATCCCAAAAGATTTCTCTCTTCATGCCCAGCTTATCATCTAAAGCATGAATAAAGTAAAACATCAGATTTGTTTCCAAGAAAACTGGGGGTGGGAGTTGGGGTGGAGATAGGTTTTATTTCATGTTGCTCTTACTGTTTCAACCCCACTCACTACAATATACTGGCATTTTCATAAGGTCAGCATGCCTTCTCATCCTTTCTTTTTTTTTCTTTTTCTTATAGCAAACATTGCCTAACAATTACCGTTTCTTAAGTACCAACATACCAGGGTCATTTGGGTCTGATTTTAGAGGTATATATTTGATCCTCTTATACAATCTTTTAAAATTGTTTTTCTTTTATAAGTAGTTTATATTCATTGTAGGAAATGTATGAAATACGTAAGCAAAAAAGACAAAATTAACCTTAATCACTACTCAGAGAACACCTACACATGCGCATATCATAAATATTTACAAAGATGAGTTTAGCCTATGCATGCTGTGCTGTAGACCATTTTCTCACTTAACAGCATGTTTTTCCATGTATTTTTTAAGTTATGTTACTTGGAACGGCCATACAAATAACTTCGTATTCATGGGAAATTCTGTCTAACAGGAAGGAAGAAATGTCACATATGGAAGCTTGTGACCTCAATACTAATGATACCATTTCTTATACATCTTTTAATTAATAAAGAACTTAAGGAAATAAAGAGATAGAAGAGAGAAAACTATGTACCTGATAAGGTAAATTAGAAGAGATAATGTAGCTAGGATATGTCTTATTGCAGAAAACCTTTTTTTATCTGATTTACTTCATGAAATAGAATAATTTATTGAGTATGAGAGAAGTAAAATTGTAGATAGCTATTAGGAACTGTTTTTCTTACCCCTGGAAGGATGTGCATAGCTGGGGAAATGAGGAATCTTTACACTATGTTGAAATTTGGAACATTTTTTAATCCCATCGAGAGAAATAAATAGTTTTCTCTTTTTGTAGTTAGCTAGTAAACTTTACCATATTTGCTTTTATGTTACTATTTTGAAGGATTTTCTGACTTTTATAAAATTTTAACTGAAATCTTGATTTCATAGTAACTCAGAGGAAGAAATGGTTAATTGAGAGAAAGAGATATTTGATGTTTCTCACTAGCCTGCTGTGAGTCTTCTGGTTGTAGTAAGAGAAACTAATTTTGGCCAATTTATGTGAAAAAGGGGTTTGTCAGATGAACACTGGAGTGGCTCACAGAATCAAAGTTGTCAAAGAGCAAACATCAAGAAGAGGATGAAAATCTAAACAGTTCTGGACCCCAGCTGCTGGGGGCTATGGGTCTTTTCTTTGGCACACTACTTTTTTTTTCTTTTAGGTATAACATAAGGAAACCACATTAATATAAGGGTACATATCAGTGAAATTTTTGATATATATATACCCATGTAACTACCACCCAGATCAAGATATAGAACATTTCCAGCACCCCAGAAATTTCCCATTTGTGGGGCACTACTATTTTGAAGTGAATCTGTACCTACAACTTCTGGTCTTTGTATATGTCTCTTTGAGTTTGAAATTCCTGGGAGACGGAACCTGATTAACAGAAAAAGGTCAGTCAGTTGGGACCAAGGGGCAGAGTTATATAGTAGAGGCGTGGCCACTGGGGATATCCGTATTATTGGTGCTATTTCTGAACAAGGAAGGGTGGTTGCAAGCAAGGGAACCACCTCAGGTGATGTCTCACTCACCTTGTACCAGAACATAGGATCTCACTTTTGTAATTGACATTTTTTTTTTTTTGAGACAGGGTCTCACTCTGTTGCCTAGGCTACAATACAGTGATACGATTGTAGCTCATCGTAGCCTCAAACTCCTGGACTCAAGTGATCCTCCTGTCTTAGTCTCCTGAGTAGCTGGGACTATAGGTACATGCCACCACACCTGGCTGATTTTTTAATTTATTATTTTTTGTAGAGATGGAGTCTCACTATGTAGCCCAGACTGGTCTTGAACTCCTGGCCTCAAACAGTCCTCTCACCTTGACCTCCCAAAGTACTGGGATTACAGGTGTGATCTACCTTACCTGGCCTGTAATTGACCTTTCTTGTGACCTTCTGGTTGTCTTCCGTAGAAATCTGTCCTTTGACTCAGAGGAAGAAGACCTTGGGGAGCTTCTCCAGCAGTTTGGAGATCTTAAATATGTCCGCATTGTCTTGCATCCAGACACAGAGCATTCTAAAGGTATGTGCTGTCAACTGGCCAGGGTTGAGACCACTGTCATGGACATTAATTAAGTAGGTTACATGAGAGCATAATATGTGCCATTTTGAGGGGTCCACAGTTAATCCAGGCCAAATTTCTGGGTTCCATAAAAGCACTAAGGATGTCCTAAGGTTGTCAAAGGATGTCAAAGTCAGCATCTTTAATGGTACTGCCAGCCATAATTTTGCCTAAGCTTTTTAAGCTCCTACTTACTTTAGCGTAAGAAATTCCCTTTGTTGTTCTCCTTTGAATTTCAGATATGATAACATCTCATGGGTGGTAATCATTCCACATTGCTTGAAATTACTGGGATCTTTTTTTTTTTTCCTGTTGCTTTTGCTAGAGATGGAAGCTGACAGAGAAACTCTGTTACACTGGCAACAATCGGAAGAAAAACTGTGTATTGTAGGAGTGCTGCCTTAGATTTTTTTTTTTTTCCCTAAAGCTATTTCTTTTGAGTTTCAAGAGTTGACCATTCTTCATTCTAGTATACTATTGTTAGGTAAGCATCTTTTCTTGATTCCTTTGAGATTTAGCAAAAGCTATCAACCCTCTCCCCAGAAAAGTGCCCCTTCTGAGGGTTTGTGGGATTTCTTGAGCCTATCCATGGATTAAGAACCTCCATTCTAACCTCCTTGTTTTCCAAATTGGTAAGACCTGATAATTTTTATTTTTTACTCGGCTAAAAATAAACATTAAATAAGGCAGTACTGTGGAAAAAAGACACTGAACTGCGTCATGGAGATTAGGATCTAATCCCAGCTATGCCCTCTGGGTGGTTTTTGGCAAATCATATAACCACTGTTGGCTTCAGTTTCTTACCTATAAAATGGATGGATTCCAGTAGAGTAATAACTTAAGGTGCCTTTAGCGCTCATGTTTGGTTACAATTCTTAGACCTTCTCCATTTCCAGAATGTTTTCTAAAAATAGGCAATTAGAATTGCATAGAATCTTCCAAGTACTGGTGTGATATTGCTTTACTCTGATGATGGCCAGCATCTTTTGTCCCTTTTTTAGTGCAGTAGTATATTGGGTTAATATTTTCAGAGTGAAGTCTACAGTTGACTTACTAGATGTCCTTTTTGGTCTATTAATGTTAACAGAGTTAATGATCTTAATAAGCATAGTTTTAAGTATTTTCTTTTCTTAATGTATTATCTTTCTCTAGCTAATTAAATTTTTCTAACAACTTTTTTGCCTGCTCATACAGCCTTTTACTCCTATAGTTTTTTCCTCTCAGCATGCCATTTCACTACCTGGAAGAGCTAAATATCTGCAGACTTGCAGAGAAATGTTAAGACTGAACCCAGTATTGACCCTGGAAATTCCAATGTAAAAGTATTACCATTCAGAGAGAAGTACTCATTTTTTTCATATTGAATGACTGGGGTCATCTGTTAGAAACATTTTTTTCCCATATTTCTTTCTTTATTCTTTGTTTCTTCCTATTAAGTATCTATTAATGCTGTACACTATGAGAGGTGCTAGGAATTAGAAACAGCCAAGATACGTGGTTCTTCTCCTTGGGGCATTCATTCTGTTTGGGAAGATGCCACCTGGCCAGTGCTATAATAGAGATGTGAGTGGAGGATGGGAGGCAAGTGGGGACACAGAAGTAGGAGCACTCAGCTCCTAGATGGTGACCCTTGGCTTGGCCTGCCATGTGTGCCCTTCCAGTTAGTCTGCTACCTTTCATTCTTTATAGGGGGCAGAAGATCAATGCCCCAGTAGTTCTAGGAAGTATGGCAATGCTTTCATATATGAGAGGATATTTCAAATATAAAGGAATACTAATAAAATATTAGGAAACTTACATTTCTTTTTTGCAATTTATTATGAGATGAACTACTTTCTTTGCTTTTAAAAGTTGGTTTTTTATCAGTAGCGGAAATTCAGACTGGTTGATTGACCCTGCGGCTAACCAACAAAGACATGCCTTATGGAGATCCTAGAGCAGGAGCCAAGAATGGAGCTCATGACTGACTGGTTTCTGGCTGTGTTTGTGTAGGCAAGGCCAGGGACTTTCACCCCAGGAGACAGATCTGTCCTTATGCCTCCCAAGTGACTGTGACACAGTGAGATCTGTAGCTAATTTCAGGGTTAAGTTGTTCCTGCCTCATTTTTTAGTCCTCTAATAGGCACTCCATAAGTGATGCTGAATGGTGTTAGGCTGGAATTTCTCTTACCATTTCATGTGGATATTTCTTATGAAGGAGAGAAGATAATGAGATTAAAGTTCTAAGAAGCGTTAGAAAAGATGAAGTCATAATAAAATTTCATTGAGAGCAGGTGTAGTATCTTATTTGTCCTTGACCTTTCTGTGCCAAACATAATGCCTGTCTCATAGTACGGTATGTATCACTTATAATGGGGGTATGTTCTGTGAAATGCATCCTTAGGTGATTTTGTTGTTGTGTGCACATGATGGAGTGTACTTACACAAACCTAGGTGGTATCGCTTGCTATACACCTAGGCTATCTGGCATGGCCTGTTGCTCCTAGGCTGTAAACCTGTATAACATGTTACGGTACTGAATACTGTAGGCAGTTGTAATACAAAGGTAATTATTTGTATATTAAACATAGAAAAAGTATAGTAAAAATACAGTATGAAAGATTTAAAAAGGACACCCGTATAGGGCAGCTCCATTATAATCTTATGGGACTACCATCATATATATGTGGTTTGTCATTGACTGAAATGTCATTATGTGGTACATGGCTATACTTAATAAATGGATGCCACCTACCCCTTCTACTCTGTGTCACCCCTTCTACCCTGCCCCCCCCAGGCTGCTGCCATTTATAGTATTATCTTTGGCTTCCTAGTGGGCTGTTGGAGTTTGGGATCTCACTTATTTTTGTCTCTGTGCAGGTTGTGCGTTTGCCCAGTTCACGACTCAAGAAGCAGCTCAGAAATGCCTTATTGCTACTTCTCCAGGGAATGAGGTAGGGAAGATATTTCCTTTGCCCTTTAACACAGGAGATAGTGGCCCCTAGGGGCAATATCTAGTGTTTATGCAAAGCCTTATTACTGTTGATAATGATAAAGCTAACACTTACTGAGCACTTAGTGTGTGTTAGGCACTGATCTTTACATGTATTACCTTATTTAATCATTACATCAACCCTATGAGGTAGAATTATTATCTCTACTTCATAGGTGAGGAAACAGGAATAATAATGTATCTAATAATTATTGGTTGCTGTATATCTGTATGTATGTATATCTGTATGTCAGCCTCTATCCTAGACTGATAACATAAAAGACTAGGACAAGAAGGTATTAAGGCCATTTATGAAGTAGAATAAGTGTTTGAAAGAAAAAGTGTGTGGGTGACAGAATTTTTCTGTGTGTTCTATAATGAAATATAAATTATTTTGAGATAAGTTAATCTGTATTGCCATTATTTCTTAAATTCTCTTGAGTAAACACTACCATTTCATAAGCTTTCTTTAGAATACTAAAATTTTTCCTGTTTACAGATCATTTTTCTCAATTTGGACCTATTTTAAGGGACTCCCTTAACATAAATTCTTTACTGCCAACTGCCTAAATACACATGTGGCCTTTTGTGCAGCTATACTAAATATTGTGAGGCTTAGTGATCCACTTGTAGCCAGCCATGCTGAGACCTTCTGGGGCTTGGCTTCCATAGCATAATTGGGGTTTGTTGTTTCCCCTTCCTTGGTGTTCCTTATCAGGGGCTTAGTTTCATTATATGTTTTAAAAGAGAGGGCTGCAATCTGTTGTAGGGTGGTGGGCTTAAACTGGATGGCCGACAGCTCAAGGTTGACTTGGCAGTGACCCGTGATGAGGCTGCAAAGCTTCGAACAAAGAAGGTGAAGAAGCCAACTGGAACCCGGAACCTCTATCTGGCCCGAGAAGGCTGTGAGTAGTGGAAGGGAGATGTGAACCAGGCTTCTCCCGTAGCCAGCTTTTTGCTGTTACAGTGATCCAGCAATAGCATGTTTTGGAGCATGTTTAAAATTAAAAACCCAAATGTCCTCTTTAACAGCATTATATTATGGTTCCACTTTAGTAGATGTGGCTTTCTGTTAGGGAACCTTCACCCATTTTGTGGATTAACCAGTCCCATTCTCTTTTCTGCTGGTTGCCTTTAGTCTTTTTCATTAGAAGATTGGCAAAGCAAAGAGGGAGGAAAAATTCAAATTACCTTTGCTTCTTGTCATCATTTCTAATAGGTTTTCATCATGTCTAAAATTACTCCTTTGGATTATTCATGGATTTAAAATGTACATTTGGTACCTTTCCCTTAACGTCAGAAAAATAATCAGAAATTAGCTTTAAGATTAAAAAAAAATCCCTGACCTGGTACTGTGGCTCACACCGATAATCCCAGCACTTTGGGAGGCCAAGGCAGGAGGATCATTTGAGGCCAGGACTTTGAGACCAATCTAAGCAATATAGTGAGACCCTGTCTCTACAAAAAATTTTTAAAAATTAGCTGGACATGGTGGTGCCTGTCAGTAGTCCCAGCTACTCATGAGGCTGAGACAGGAGGGTCACTTGAGCCCAGGAGTTTGAGGTTGCAGTGTGCTCTAACCTGAGCAACAGAGTGAGACCCTGCTTCTGTCTCAAAAAAAAAAAAAAAATCCCTTTTAGGTCACGGTATTTATCAGCCTACTTCCTGCATAGCTGGACAGCCTGGACTAGTAATGTTAGTCTGTTTTCCTTTGATACTAGGTATCTGTGGTGATGTGACTTTTCTAGGCCAGCTTATCTCACTGCTTAGTAATGGCCCCCAAGTACATAAGGAGCAGCTAAGTTCCAGGAGCAGGTTATAGGTAGAACATTTTGCATTCTCAATGCCTAAAATGTAATTATATTCAGAACTTCCCTCAGTCCTTTCCATATGACTTTGGGCATGTACAGGAAGCTTCTTTGAGGAGAGAGGAGAAGAGGAACAAAATCACAAAATGTTCAGAGTTTTAGTCCTTGAGAACAGCTCTGAGCCCAGAATTTAGCCCTGTAGCCTATTTCTGGACCTAACCAAATGCCACTATGTCCTGGCCAACATAGTCCTCTGGGCCCTGTACAAAGAGTTTGCATCATTCAAATCACATTCCTCTTGTTGCTCAGTGAAAATTCCCTTGGTGATATCTTGGCCTTTTTCCCTCTTTCTGCAGTGATTCGTGCTGGGACGAAGGCTGCAGAGGGAGTGAGTGCTGCTGATATGGCCAAAAGAGAACGGGTGAGTAGATTAGCCATGAACCTTCAGGTTCTGCATGGCTTATAAATCAATCAGAAATAATTATGGAATGCTAGATGTGCTCACCAAAGAGCCAAGTGTGGGACACAGACCATACTTACAGTCTTATTAGAAAAGAAGCACATAGGTGAAACAGCAAGTAACCCAACATTATATATAATATTATATTAACCTCACATGCCAGCCTAAGAACGGTATCTTATTCTGTGTCCCTAACACTCAGCACTGAATGTTTGCTGAATAGCATGCTGCTAGATCATGCAGCAGACACATAGAGGTTAAGGCTGCGTATAATTAGGTATCAGTATAAATGCAGAATAACATAAGAAAGGAAGATCAGTATGGGCTGGAGTTAATAGTGGATGAAAGAGATGTGGCTTTTGGAAGAGGTAGCAAAGATGTCAGTTGGAAGGGCTTGGTATCTCCAGACTATAAAATCATTTTAGAAAAATTCCATCTTATGGGAGTTTCCACTGTTAACTGATAACTATTAAGTTTCTTTGCTGCTTGGTAATGTTAGTTGACAATAATTTTTACTTTTGCCATGTAACTTTCAAAAAGCTAAGCCAGCCTAGAATGGTAAAAATGCATAACCATTAACAGAATTAGCTATGGAACTTTAACATGTAGAAGATGATGAACAGAGGTGACAATGTAATGACAGCAAAAGGCAGTGTGTCTAGCTAGTGTTCTTTTTTGGTAGCAGGCATCTGGAAATCATGGTATTTGGAGAGCATTGTATACCCTTTTCTCACCATAATGCAATAATGACATACTGAATTTTCTAACTAATTTTGTTAGCAAAAAGTTCACTGGATTATATGTGTGCATTATAAATTCACAGCAGGTACAGCTTTTCCTGGGAGAAAAATAGTCTGGTGAACTTAGACATGATAGCCTTTGCAGATGTCCCTTTAATATTCATTTCCAGAGTATTTGTTTATTTTGTGATTCGTTGGTTCCTTTACCAAACAAGAAGTAGCAGGACTGAGACTTGTAAAAGAAAAACTTTTCAACATTTTTCTACTAACTTAGTTTTTTCTTTTTCTAATTTTTTTCTTCTTTCTTTTTTTTTTTTCCTTTACAACCTCACCTTCGATCTGCTAACTTAGTTTTAAAGAACAAATTAGGAGAAGAATGTTATCCTTCATTTCATTTTAGACACAGTTCACCTGGAAACTGGTGTTTTGTGCCAGCATGGTTGAGGATGTTCTCTAAGCAGAATATTTTTCTGTGGTCATGGACATTCCTTTGCCTCAGGGTGGCAGAGTTGAGATGAGATGACATTCTATCAAATATTCTTTGAATAAGTTCCATTTCCTTTTGGAAGGATTAGATAATTAGTTTGAGTTGGTGGGTCGTTGAGGACGGGGCATAGATGTTATCCACAGAATTAATTATTATGTGCTCTGGGCTGCATTTTGAGCTAGGGATATTTTGTTTATAATCTTATTTTGGCCTCACATCAGTGGTGAGAGTTCTTGATCTGCAGTTCCACTTTGTAGATGAAAAACTGAGGCTTTACATTTTTATGCAGCTGTTCCAGTTGTGGCTGGCTTTCTCTTTCCTATCTGACTCCAGAGCCCAGGATCTTACGACCTGCTTCCCACCATCTCGCCCCCTTGAACCTTTCTCTCCCTGTGCTGGGCATTATAAGGCTGCAGCGTGGGCCATTTCCTTCCTTTTTCTATATGTATGCTTATGGGATGGGGGTTGTGGTTCTTTACTTTCGGAGAATTATAAGCCTTCCTCTTTAAAGGGTGAGTTGTACTGTTAACAATTTGTTGATCTTTCAGTTTGAGCTGCTGAAGCATCAGAAACTCAAGGACCAGAACATCTTTGTCTCCCGGAGCAGACTCTGCCTGCACAATCTCCCAAAGGCACTGGATGACAAACAGCTCAGAAAGCTGCTGTTGGATGCTACGAGAGGGGAGAAAGGGGTGCACATCAAGGAGGTGAGAGTTGGCCCTGCCCATTTGGAACTTTCCTTCTTATCCTGGTCAGATCAAGCATTTATCTCAGGCTGTTGAGGTGTTGTCCTGTCTCAACAGATTTTCTTTTGTACACGTCACCATGCAAGGCTGAATTTGCGGTTTCTTGGTTTTATTTTTTTTTTCTTCTTCTAAGAACTGTCTTTCACATCTGATCAAATTGCAGCAGAACGTGAGGAAGTCTCTGTCCTCATGAATTAATTTAGCAAGCATTTTTAAAATGCCTGACATGTGCTTAGCATTATACTAGGTGCTGTCATGTGAATTTTCTTGCAGAGAAAATGATCTGTGTGCTTTGCATTTTACTACCAGTTAGGCTCTTACCCTTTGGTCAGAGTCCCCTGTACTCCATGGTGAGCAGGGAGCCATGTAGGTCTTCAGTAGTTGAACTAGAAAAACACTGGGATCACACCAAAACTCGTTTAGACTCTGTGTGAATACGGAAACCCCTTCTCTACCCCCACGACCCCCTTTGCATATCTCTGTTGTAACGATTTCTATTACACTGGCCTGAAATTATCTGTCAGTCATTTCTCCCAACCAGATTGTGCTCATTTAGGGCAAGTATTATCTCATTTTCCTCAATCCTTGGCACAGTACCTGGCACATTGTAATCTCCCAACCTATTTTAAAGGTACCATTGCCAATATTTTGGGTCTGCTTTGGTCTGTTTATCACCATAAACTGTTTTCCTAATCCCTGAAATGTATATATTGGTATTTGGGAAATGACATGAGAGAATGTGACTCCATCAGCACATATCTAACATCACTCTTAGTGAAACTGCTCAAAGTGTTATTGGCATAGGGTCAGTTGTGTAATTTCTCATATCAGCATCCATAATATTTAGTAAATATCTACATATTAATACTTAAAACCTGTCATAATTATAATTTAGAGAAATTTACATATATTCTATAATATTTGCATTATATTGAATCTTTCTTTTAATTCTTTCATATATTTAAGTATAGTGTCTCAGCAAGATAATAAGTGTCTCGAGGACAGGAACCTCATTGTGTGATTCTCTCGATTCCCCTGCAGTGCATGACAGTTCTAGGCATGAGTAGACACTGGACATAGACCAAACGTGGCATGCAAATGTCCCCAATACCTAGACTTCTCTGTTACATGGGAATGACAACTTCCTGGATTAATCGCTTGTAAATGATCAGTTTTCTCAAAATATCCCATCATACCTCAACACTCCAGGATGCCTGCTATATCTGGCTTACAGATTTAGGGGAAAATCACACCAGAGGGGATCTGAGCTCTAAGCAAAGACAGCTGAAACTTCTTCCTGTATTTCCGAGGCTGTATATTGGGGAGGCTTTTCCTTATGCTGGAAGTGTCTTTCTTATTTAAAGCCATCAGACCTTCCTTTCTTCCCTTCTTCAATAATTTCTTCCAGAGGGCTTTTTTTAGTACTCCATCCCAACTTGTACAAGTTAGAGTACCATGTACCTTTCAACTTGTATGTTTTATGAATAGTTAGCTATTATAAATTTTCCTTAGGAAGTTTTATTTCATTTGTATGCTGATTTGTAGTTCTCTGTTAATGTCTATAAACTCTTAAAAAGCAAGAAAATATAAAATCCTCGTTTTGTGCACTTAGATATATTCTAATAAAATGGACACTCATGTTATCAGTACAGTTTTTATGATAGTGGTATAAATGATTGTGTTTCAGTAGCCTGATTTCTTATTGAATCTATTAAAGCAGTTCATGTCTGGCAAGACTTCTCATTCTGTAACGATCGATTCTTTTTCTTGTTTTGCTCAATAGTGTAGGGTGATGCGAGACCTTAAAGGAGTTCATGGAAACACTAAGGGTCAGTCCCTGGGCTATGCCTTTGCAGAGTTCCAGGAGCACGAGCATGCCCTGCGAGCCCTCCGCCACATCAACAACAACCCAGAAATCTTTGGGCCTCAGAAGGTGAGCCTCATCTTCTGGGGAGACCTGTTCCCTGAGAGCCACTTGGAGAAGACCAATCTTGCCCTTCATGTCCAGTGTCTTCTGATATTTAAATCATAGGAAAGAGTAGCAAGTGGAAGTGGGGGCTAACGGGGGAAGGAATGAGTGGTGGTTCCAAGTGCTAAGATGATTAGAAGGAACTCTAAATGTATAGACTATTTGCAGAACTGGCCCCTTACTTTTAAGTAGAGGAAATGAGCAGCAGCCTCTGATTTGGGGAAAAAAAGGGCTGGGGGAGGACAACCCAGCTCACTGCATCATTGCACTTATAGATTAAGTAGTCTAATGAATGGCATTTTTTCTTCTGTTGACACAGAGACCAATAGTGGAGTTCTCTTTGGAAGATCGGAGGAAACTTAAAATAAAGGAACTAAGGATCCAGCGCAGCCTGGTACAGAACTTAAGTGGTCCTTTTTTTTTTTTTTGAAGGAAATCACTAAAATCTTGTTTCTGTTTTGTTCATTTTGTGCTTCTGCTGTCTTAGAGTAGTTCTCTACCTAATTAGGTTTTTGTTACCCTTCACTCCCAGTTCCCTAAGCCTCTCCAGGCCATCTTCTCCTCTGCTGGCCCGTCTGTGGTAGCGCTGCAGGAGAAGGGAAAGGAAGGCGAGAGGAGAACCTGACTGATGTTATTACCAGTCAGCAATTCTTGTACAGCGTTGGGTGATGGTACATGGCAGAAATAATGGCGAGGTTAAGATTTTATTTACATTGCTTGTAGATTTTAGGTACGTAATTCTTTTTTCTTCTTAGATGGCTCTAGCAGTGTGATGCCTGATAGTTTTAGTATTGTTCTTAGACTAGTGTGGTATAAAGGGAAGAGCAGGGAGTTTGGGAGCAGGCATACTCATGTTCAAACTCTGGCTCTGCCCATTTCTTGCTACATGGTCCTTGACAAGTTATCATCTCTGTGCATTTTAGTTTGTAAAATGTGTTAACAACATCTGCTTCACATGAATGATGCATGTGAAATGAGATAATACATGTCAGTTGTCTAGCATACTGACTGCATGGTCAGTAGGCAGTCAATACTCATTCTCTGACCCGATTTCCCCCAGGACATAAAGGGCTAAATTGTTCTTGACTCTAACTCTTAGAGCTCTCATCGATATTATACCTTAACTTGCATATATGGCAAACATTTGTAGTGTTTGTGGTGTATACCAAGAGCATGACCAACAGATGAACAATTTCAGAATTTCAGTGGTGAATATAATGGTCCTGTGTTGGAAAACCTGGGATCTGGTTATTGTTCAAGGCAACTTTGTTATCCTAGATAGAAGTGTTTGTTACCTTTAACCATTGTTTCAGGGGTGGTTTTAAAGCTACCATCTTTTTTTTTTAAATATCCAAATTGTTTTATTTGTTGCCTATACTTATGTACATACTGCTATTTCTGTGTAAAATACTCCTTTCCTCTGACTCAAGGATATCAACGATCCTTTTTAAATAGCGTTTTCTCACCTCTTAAAAGAGATGATGAGCCTTGGACTTTCATGAACTTCCCTAAACCATTTAGTTTTTTGCTTTGCTTTATTTGTGTATGCATCTATTCTCTAGTAGGCTGAGTCCTTGAGGACTCAGGTAGATGCTTTATTCTTTCCCTCTGTGTCCTTCCCACTTACAAACAGACAGGCACATGAAGGCATGTAGGGAACGCTGGTTGTATCAGCATACCATCTGGATTTTTAAGATGAAGGGCAGAATAACAAACACTTTACATTAATTTCACTCGAATCTTTTTCTTTCACTTCAGTTTGTGGAAGAATCTATAACATCCTTTATGCGTTTATTCCCACACTATCTTTTCCTTTTTCTTGTCTTCCTCCCTTCATGTATTCCTTCTCTAATGCTCTTCATTTATGTGGATCTGAGTTTCTGGACCTAGGTCATTTTTCTTCTCTCTGAAGAAACTCATTTAGCATTTCCTACAAGACAGGTGTTCTGGTGTCAAATTCTCTCAATTTTTGTTTGTCTGAGAAAGTCTCCTTCACTTTTGAAAGATAATTTCATTGTCGATATTTTCTTTCAAAATTTTATATATCTTTCTCTACTTTCATATGATTTCTGAAGAGAAATCAAATGTAATCTTATCTTTGTTCTTCTATAGGTAAGTTTTCCCCCTCCCCCAGCTTATTTCAAGATTTTATCTTTGATTTTGTGCAGTTTGACTATGATATGGCCAGATGGTATCGATTGTTTGGTGTTTATCTTGTTTGATGTTCTCTGGACTCCTAGCTCTGTGGTTTAATGTCTGTCATTAATTTTGAAAATTTTTCAGTCCTTATTACTTCAACTATTTCTTCTGTTGCATTCTTTCTTCTCCTGTTATTCCCCTTACACATATTACACCTTTTGTAATTATTCTACAGTGCTAGCTTTTGAGTCTTGTGCATGTACTCTTCCTATTTCTGTGTTACGGGAAAGGGATGGTGGTTGTGTGTGCCCCAGCCAGTAACCATCTATTGCTATGACAGAGCTTGTGAACTGCTCGTATTCACTTTTTTGTAGTCTCCAACAGTCGGGGGGGGGGGGAGGAAGAATTCCCCTTCTTTCATCCAGCTCAAATAACACTTCTCTTTTGCTGAGTATTTGCAACAAACAGACCTCATCCAGAAACCCAACGGCATTTTCTTGTTTTTTGCAGCAAAAAATGAGATCTAAGGCTGTAACTGGTGAGCCCCAGAAGGGGCAACCAGAGTCTAGGAAAGACCAGCAAAAGAAGGCAGCTCAAAACCACACAAAGCAGCAACACAAGGCTCCTCCAGAGCAGAAGGGGAAGGCGGGTGCTACCTCATGGGCAGGGTTCCAGACCAGGGCTGAAGTGGAGCAGGTAGAGCTGCCTGATGGAAAGAAGAGAAGAAAGGTCCTGGTGCTCCCTTCACACCGGGGCCCCAAGATCAGGTGAGATGCAGGAGGGCAGCATAGAATGGTGGGTGGCTTCTAAGTGGGTTTGCTGTTGCTTAGCTCTTTTCCTCTTTGTGACATTTGTTTGGGTGAAAGACATGCTAAAGTGCTGTGCTGGTCCCACATAAAGGATTAACACACAAGTCTCTCTACATCAACAGAGATGTCACTCTTGGATCAAATGGCAAAGGGAGTCACAGAGGAGCCTTCTAGGACAGGCTGTTGTGCCATTTTTTCCCTCTTTTGAAGATCTTCCTCCTGTCTAAGTGGCCATCTCTGTCAGCTATGAGGCCACATGTTTGAGGTTCACTTGTAGTTTCTGTTTGGGGCAACAGATAACTGCTATGTACAAAAGTAGATCTTTACAAAATACTTGTTAAATATAAAAAATAGAAAGAAATGATCTGGACAACTAAAAATATATATATAGAAAAAATTAGCTGGGCATGGCGGCACATGCCTGTAGTCCCAGCTACCTGGGAGGTTGAGGCAGGAGGATCGCTTGAGCCCAGGAGTTTGAGGTTGTTGTGAGCTAGGCTGACGCCACGGCACTCACTCTAGCCCGGGCAACAAATGCGAGACGCTGTCTCAAAAAACAAATAAAAAAAAAACAACTTGTTAAATAAACTAAGGTTTTTGAGCTGTCCATGAAGTTTTAAGCAATAACAAAATAAAAAGCCCACAAAGAAAAGTAAGTACACAAATGTTGAGCCTTATGATAGTCTTTTGCAGTATACCTTTTTAGAATGATTTAACGTATGGGCTTAGAGCCAGTGTACAAAAAGGAATTTTATCTCTTGGGCTTAGAGAACCTAGGGCTGGGGTGCCAATTAGGGGAAGAACTCTGGGTGACACTTACTTGGCCATCTTATTTCAGGTTGCGGGACAAAGGCAAAGTGAAATCCCTTCCTCCCAAAAAGCCAAAGCCCCAGATAAACCAGTGGAAGCAGGAGAAACAGCAGTTATCTTCCAGGCAGGTGAGTTCTGCAAGTACATGGCTTTGGTATTGCGAGGCTCTGCTGGGCTGGCGGCCACTTTGGTTGTGTTGGTTAGTGGAGCAAAAAGAAAGGACTTCTGGATTACAACTCCATGCAGGACTGCAGCTTTTTAGAGGATGTTAAGGTCCACAGTCATAAAAGTAGAGAAAAAAGTAAAATGAGCCCCACATATATCTGCTGCTCTCCTTCAATAGTTACCATGTTTTAGCTATCCCCATGCATGCTTTTCCCTACCAAAGCATATTAAAGCAGACCCCACTCCACATATAAAAATGCACCTGACGTGAAAATGAGGTATATTGCTCAGAGAAACCTCAGAATGCATCTCTGATTAGGCCTTAAATATACACACTCACATTATGCCATTATCATAGCTAATGAAATTAGTAAGCCCTTAATATCATTTACTACATAGCCCTTATTAAAATCTCCCCAACTGCCTCAAAAAAATTTTTTTATAGTCAGTATGAATCAGGATCCAACATCCACACTTTATATTTCTTAAATCTTTTTTCTGTAATTTCCATACTCCCTTACCACCCCCTTTTTTCCCATGCTGTTAATTTATTGGAGAAACCAGGTCATTTGCCTTTTAGAATATATTACATTTTGAATTTAGATGCTTGCTTCCTTGTGATATCATTTAACTTGTTCCTATGACATCCCGTATTGCCTGTCAACCAGTAGTTAGATCTAGAGTCTTGGTCAAGTTCAGTTTTCTTGACAAGAGTATTTCAGAAGTGGTACTATGTGTCTCCTTGCATCACACGAGGCACATGCTACCTGGTTGCCCATTTTTAGTGATGGTAAGATTGATCAGATGTGGGGTTGTCTGCCTTATCCCTCCATTGATAAAGTTCCCTATCAGCCTTTCACCTAATGGCTTTAGAACCATTGATGAATGTTATCTAGATTCATTATTTCATTATGGGTTACAGAATGCTGATTTTCTAATTCTGTCCTTTTGTACTTTTTAGTAGAATTCTAGAAAGAAAAATCTTCCCTTGTCAACCATAAAATATCATTTGTATAGGAAAGACAGTATAAATACTTGATTTTTTTTCCCTCTGTATCAGTTTCCAGAGTAATGAGCTATTGCCCTATTAACCGCCTATGGTGACCAATAAAATTTTTTTAGTATTATGAAATCATGAGGTTTTTATATACTTGATGTGCTTCAAATGCAGTCATTATTCTTATCCTGTCTTAGGCCAGCAGAAGCCCATTCAGGTTGGCTCCTGAGTCCTGACATGACCTTATTTGTCTTTGGTAGTGTCCTTACTTTCTAGTACAATAAGATGTCCCAGACCCATCTCAGATATAGTTCTCCCCCACTTCTGGCATTAGCCAGTTTTCCAAGGAGCCTTAACTCCTTTTAGTAGAAAATGGTGGTCCTACATTATTGAATGTTTGAAGTTCAACCTTCTTCTCCCCTTCCCTGGTCCCTATCCTTTAAGGGTAAAAGAAGCATTAGCTTCCCATCTTACTCAAGAAATCTGTCTGTGGGAAGTTCCTGACCTATACTGTACTATAGTACAGAGATATCTGAAATCCCATAAGCAGCATTCTTGGTGAGGGGATGGGCAAGCGAGAATGTCCAAACTCTGGGCTAGCTCATCTGCATTAATCTGAGATTAAAGTGAGCATTTGGGATGTAGAGTGGGAGAGGCCTCCTCATCACCCACACAGCATGTTAGTCAGGCCCTGCTCCTATGCATTCTTGGTCCGATTTCTTACTAATGGATGATTCTTTTTGAGCTCTTCTCTATAAGGGTCTCTCTCTAGGGGCCTGCCTCTTCCTGGTGGACATGATCCCTATACCTAATTATTTTCTGTCTTGGGGGTGGCTTAAGGGTAAGGTGATATGTAGTGTTTGAAATTGATTATCTCATATTTCTTTTCCTTCCATTTGTAGGTACCTAAGAAAAAAGCTAAGGGAAATAAGACAGAAACCCGCTTCAACCAGCTGGTCGAACAATATAAACAGAAATTATTGGGACTTTCTAAAGGGGCACCTCTTGCAAAGAGGAGCAAATGGTTTGATAGTTGATAATGCCAGCAGACTGGATAAGAAACTGGGTTGTGTACTTTGGTGTTCCAGGTTCCTCCCTAGCCCCCATGTCTTTTCCTGAAGGAAAGAAAACCCCTGAGGGCTTGGTTACTCTCTTGGGAGGTACCCTGGGCTGTGCACATCTGAGCTTTCCCTCCTCCGGTGTATGGTTGGTTACTCACAAAGAGAGATACCCAAAAAACATCATGATGTTTTCATATTATCCAGATTATTATGTGAAGTTGTATCTATAATTATGACCCATTTTTCTTTGTTTCTGAATGGAAACAAATGTAAAAAGCATTTTAGAGTGCTGAATTTTTAAGATGTATGTTTTGTTAAGCATCTTCTCTAAATGAAATATTGTGTGGATTTTTAATAACAGACTCTTATTTCTAATATATGTGAATCCTTTATTATTTATGCACATTCTTGACATTCCTAACTAATTTGGTTACATAGTCCCACACACTGCAGGAGTTGACTGAGCAGGGAGAAGTGCTTTCTAAACCTAATCTGTGTGGGTGGGAGACACTTGGAAAGTAATGGAGGATGGTGAGGCCTGGCAGAGAGTGTTGCCTGGCACCCGATAAGTATTTGCAGAATGAGGGGGTGATTATTGATAGTTGACCAGAAATTAGTTTGCAGTGCCAAAAGATACTAGCCTGGCAAATGATGACCTGCATTTCTCAGAGAGCTAGTGGGTGTGGCAGGATAAGCAGTAAGCATGTGGCCCAGGCTGTAGCCTAACCTGCCATCACCCAGTGGGTGGCCTTAGGCCACATGCTGTTTCTTCGAGTCTTGGTTTTCTCATCTATAGAATAAGGAGTTTAACTAAATGTTGTCTTTGATTCATCCCAGCTCTAAACTCTTTCTAATTCATTCCCATCCATATAAAAATTATTTCTCTTTTCTAAAGTTTAGAGGTGTCACAAAATCTGGGAGGGGTGGTAAATATTAGAGAGCCATGGTCCCTTAGAATCCTGATGGCATGAAGAAAAGGGCTGAGTCTGATAAGATGAAATCACTGAGACAAACATAAATCCCCAAGCTTGGGTCTAAAAACCCACCTGCACAACTTCTGATGGGAGAGTTTGAGTTGACTGAATTCACACTGCGAAGCACCAGCCTGGCCACCACGTATGTAATAGGACTGCCAAGCTGTATTAGTAGACGTGATATCTCAGGTAAGTGAGCTGCTAGTACCCTGAGCTGGCAGCCAACCTGTAAGACAATGTAATGACTGTGTTGGTGAAGAAAATCAAACTGTCAGATGGAAGCAAAATTGGTCATGAGTTGATTGTTGTCAAAGCTGGTCATGGGTTAGTGAAGATTTGTTATGCTATTCTCTCTGCTTTTGTGCACATTTGGAATTTTCCATAATGAAAAGTTAGAAAAGTCAGATGAGTAACTGAAGGAATCTGATACTGACCTGCCTGAGAAGGGAATTCTTGGGGTATAATAGCTGATGGTAAAGCCCAGAAGGGCACATGGAAGCAGATGCATAAAAGCCACAAGGAATCAGATTTTGGCTCCAGTAGAAGGAAGAACTTTTTAGTGTCATTGTCAGAGGGATGTGAGTTTGTCTCTGAAACAATCCAAGTGTAGATCTGCTAAGTCCATGGTACTGTCCTGGAGACTCCAATACCAGAGGGTTGGGGTGGAGGAGATGGTAAGGATTGATCACCTCATGAATGTTTGGCCCCAGAGTGACCTGGAGATGTACCTCATAACTCTCGGTGGTCCCTGAGGCCCCTTTCTGGAGAATGTCTGGCCGTTGTTCTCTGTGTAGTAGACTTCATGCACTTGATCCTCATTAGGGCTGCCCCTGCCTAAAACCCTCTAGTGGTTTCTCATCTCACTTTGATTGAAATCGCAGCATCTTCCCTGGACATGCAGTGCCCTAGGTTCTGCAGCCCCTGTCCCCTCTCTAGCCCTGTCTTCATCACTTTGCTCTTCATCCACTTTTGGCCACTTTGCCTATTCACTCTTTGCCCCTCAGAGCCTTGGTATCTATTCCCTCTGCCTGGAGAGCTTTTCCCTCACATCTTTTGCTTATCGCTCAGATCTCCCCTGAGCTGTCACCTCCTCCTGGAGCTCTTCCCAGACTATCTAAAGTAGGCCTTTTCTTCTCATCTTCTGTGTCCTGCCCCCTCACTGAATTCTTTCACCTCCTCTGTTTTCTTTCTAGTACTAATCTCTACCTGAAGTCCTTCATCTCCCCAACTAGAATGTAAGCTCTGTGAAAGGGACTTCACTCTCTTGTTCCCTCCTGTAGACAGCACCTAGTACTGACCTTGGCACATAGGTGTTGAATACATATTTGTTGAATGAAAAAAGTAAAGGAGAAAAGAAAGAGACAGTACTCAGTGGACAAGAGAAAAAGTTGGGAGCATAGCCCAAAGTTCTTGATTCCCCAGTCCAGTCCAGTGCTATAAATCTGCTGTCTCCAAGCCCGAGGGCCATGGACTAGTACAGGACATTACATCACCGTCTGAGCTCTACACTCGCCCCCCACTCCATCTATGGAAAAATTGTCTTCCATGAAACTTAGGAACCAGGCACACAGCAGGAGGTGAGCAAAGCTTCATCAGTATTTACAGCCACTCTCCATTGCTGACATCACTGCCTGAGCTCCGCCTGCCCACCCTCCCATCTGTGGAAAAATTGTCTTGGATGCAGCCGGTCCCTGGTGCCAAAAAGTTTGGGAACCGCTACTATAAATGATGCTTTCACAGAACCCCTGCCGAGCTAGGGATATGACTATTTCATTGCAGTATCTTGGGAAACCAGCGAATGCTCCCAGATGCCCTTATTTGGTTTATTGGTACATGAAGAAGAGGCCATGATAATATTTAAACCTTTTGGAGAGATCAAAAAGACAAGTGCTTTATCTTCAGGGTCACCCTGAGACAGTGTGACTTGGGGATTTTCACAGGTTCTTAAATCTCCTGGCAACACGTCTGTCCTAGCATGGTCTGTACAGTGTAGAGGAAGTAAGGGACTTTATTAACGGTGATCTGTTTTCCTTTGGCCAACTCAGTGTCTGCTTACCAGATACCTTTTTTTTTTTGAGAATATAAATATCTTTAACATTGAAAAATATATAATGTATCTTAACATTTAGGATAGATGGAAATCAGTATTCATTTAGATAGTGCTGCCAGATTGTCTTTGATCCAGATATTTCTTGTAACAGCTTTAGTAACGTAGTGTGTTAAAACCTCATTCAATTGCTTGGAAAGTTATTGCGCAGTTTTTTTAAGAGAGTAATGTGAGGAGAAATCATCTGCTTTCTCAACAAGCACATTCCACCTGTGGTGTCTTCCTTTGGGACACCTCACCAGGGATTATTTGGTCAGCTCCATTCCCTTGAGTGTGTGAATGCTTCACTTCAGAGCCTGGTGTGTCAAGAAATGGAGTTTTCTGAATTAATATGAAGGTTGGGGTACAGACTGCTTGGTTAAACAACAAGGACAAACATTTTTGTTAACACCCAAGACTGAAGGCCACCAGTCAAAACTATCAAGTTTTGGTAGTGTTTCCCCTCTTACTAGCCTGACTCAGTGACAAGAATCGTAAGATGGTGTGTGGCTGTTTCTTTGCCTTTTTACTTATTTATTTATGTTGTTTGTAGTTTTGAAGAATCTGCTCTGCTCCAGCTGTACAGTTCCTTCTAGAGTGGCAAGGATTGTGCTTCAGCTGTCACAGAAATAGTATCTATGGTTCCCTCTATTATAAAGTTAGAGCATGCGATCCATTCTTCGAAATACTTCCAAATGTTCTTTGGCATGTTTTTATCTTGAAAAGAGGTTTTCCAACTAGAAATTCAGAGCCCAGAACCTCAAGGCTCCAGAGATCCCCTTTTCATCATGCACTTGGCCTTCAGTTCTCTCAGGAGGCAGTGGGTCAAATGTGTCACCATGCCTGCTCCCGGGGGGGGGGGGGGGGGGGGGGGGGGGGGGGGGGGGGGGGGGGGGGGGGGGGGG